>SSNP01000150.1:182397-209897 GCA_006937955.1 Pachypanchax playfairii | reverse complement strand
TGCCTGTTTGGTGGTGGTCGGAGGGTCCGGTGGCTGTTTAGTGGCAGCCTCGCCGCTGTCAGTGTGTGTTCCAGGACAGCTGTATCTACAACATGTGTGTAGTTTATCACCACAAAACGTGTGAGTGAGTATGACAAACTGTAGTGTGAACAACTTTGGGAGTTGTATGACTTAAAAATGTGCAATTACAAGTACATGCCATTTACTATAATTATTAAGAAGCCTTTCTGATGGAATGTGGGACATTTTCAAGGAGCAGAAGAAGAAGTCTAGTTGCCTTTTTTGGAACATTCTCTGTGGGTCTAGTCTCTCTGTGGTTCTGGTGTCTCTGTGGTTCTGGTCTCTGTGGATCTGGTCTCTCTGTGGTTGTGGTCTCTCTGTGGTTCTGGTCTCTCCGTGGTTCTGGTCTCTCTATAGTTCTGGTCTCTATGGTTCTGGTGATTAGAACATCTAAAGGGTCTTTTTTAATGTTGTGTGACACTTTTTTAATTTTGCTGATGAATGTGGATCCAGAACCAGCGATTGATGATCTGCTGTATGAACGAGCTTCTTCATTACATCATCAATTAACCAGGATGAATTGCAGCACAGAGATGCTGCTTCAGATTCAAGGATGGAGCCGGGAACAGGATCAGGTCAACGTGGTTTGGAAAGGTGAATATTGATCATGTCAGTTAGAGCTCTGAAGTGTTCCATGATCCGGTTCCAGATCCAGTCTGGTTCAAGTCCAGTCAAGTCCAGTCCTTCTCAGTATTTATGAAATGACCTTTATTGATCATAACAGCAAGAAATATGAAGCTAGACGTCCTTCAGCGCCACGAAGACCGAGTTTAAAATTAAATAAATAAAATCTGTTTGTACACAAGACAAATCGTTCTGTTTAGTTTAAAATGGGTTTAATAGAACCTGAGATGTTTTCTCCCTTGGAACGGTCCACAGAGAACCAACACATAAAAAACTCTCTTACTCCAGGTTTTGGACCTGGATCTGTCCAAGACCTGCTGATCTATGGACTTCAATGCTGTAGTAGTAGCAAGAGTTCTGACAAAGATGGTTGCGCTGTATCATTTAGACCCCTTAAAAACAAGCATGGACGAGGTCCTGAAACGGACAGGAAGCTGAGGTAGGAGACCGGAACAAGTTTGCAGTGATCACACAGCTGATTTCCTGTCAGATGACAAGGTGTGATGAATGATCCACATCTGGAATAAACATGATTACATTGTAAGAAGTACCAGTCCAGGATCAGATCCAGGTCTGAAGAATGTAGTCTGTTTTTTGACTTTCTGGTCTGAAACATTAGAACCAGACTGAACTCGGGGATCTTGGTACTATTTTGTTCCAGGATCAGAAACAAGGACATATTAAAATGAGTATTTGTGTTGTTGGACATTGTGACCAAGTTTGGTTAAAGGTGTGTTTAACATTGAACGTGTGGCTGATCTGATCAGGTTAGTTTTAATGGACTTTGAGGACAGATCGTGTCCAGGTCTGACAGGAATCCAGCACATAACAGGAAGTTTGATGTTTTCTGACTTGTTACACCATCGTTAGTTCTTGTGTCGTCCTGTTGTTTGGACCTGAAGACTTTGTGTCCATGGGATCCTGTAGATGTGTCTGTGGAAGTCATGTGATGTCTTGAAACAGACACCTGACAGGTTTTCTCTCAGGTTAGTTTGATGGAGAACCTGCGGTGGGAGCGTGGAAGTGTTTTCAGCAGATTAATGACCTCCATTCATTATCAGGATAGTTGGTTTTCATTTACTCTGAGCTCCAACAATTAAACTGAGCAGCCGAGGAGGTGATGAAGGAGAGGGACACCCAGAGGTCGCCCTCCTCTTCAGGTGATAAATTACATCTTATTACCCCCCCCCCCCCCCCCCCCTCACTGGAGAGAGAACTGCCAGAGTCACATGACCAGGTCACACCTTCTTTAAATGTTACAGCATTTCCTGAACAAACTGACGGGTCAGAGGTCAGAGGTGGGCTGAAACCTTCTGCCACCTGTCTTTGTCTTCTGTCTTCCTCTTCATCTTGTTTTGTCATCTTATTCATCCCGTCCCTCATATTGTCCACAGCTTTCTCCGTCCTGCCATTTTTCTCCTACTCACAGACATCTGTCCATCATGTCTTTTTATTATTTGTCCTTTTAACTGTGTTCACAGTTATGTGAGTGTATTTTGGTTTTCTGTTGTGCTGCTGGGATTATTTTATGTTTGAATACACTGACTCAGCGTTTTGTAAGGACAAACTGAGGTGTCTTAGATCTTTGAGCACACTCAGGCCTGGATGTGTAGCGTCCACCTAAACACATATTAGCATTAGAGAGCAAACGAACATATTAGTGTGCAGCTGATGTGATAGGATGGGTGTCTTGGAGCGATCACTCATCCAGCGGGGGACAAACACAATTACAGAGAAACTCCTGACCTCTGCATCTCACTTCCATTTAAATCTTTGATGTCTCATTGAATTAGTATCACAGTGTGAAAGACAAAGCTAATGGAAATGAGCCAGAGACAGGCAATTCTGCTGATTGGGCCTGAT
Organism: Pachypanchax playfairii; assembly: GCA_006937955.1. Classification (NCBI taxonomy): domain Eukaryota; kingdom Metazoa; phylum Chordata; class Actinopteri; order Cyprinodontiformes; family Aplocheilidae; genus Pachypanchax; species Pachypanchax playfairii. The sequence continues at coordinate 207,350 of SSNP01000150.1, read as the reverse complement.
ATAATTAGAATAATATCACATCCAGCGTTAATAAGAAGGAAAGGAAATAAATAATGGGGGCATCTGTTAATAGCTGCCGCGGTAAACTGACTGCGTTTAAATCTGCCGAGGCCAGCGCTTCTTCCTGTTTGCTCATGGACCACTGATCATTTGAATATTGATGTGGCAGAGCGATTGGTGGTGAAGGATCCTCAGCATCTTCCTGCTGATTATTCATCTTGATAAATACATAAGGACAAACTAAAGTATAGCTGTTTTTCAGGCGGTGCTGCTTCATACAGCTGAGAATTAGCTCTGTTGATGGATGGGAGATGCTGCTGAACTCTTTGCCGGTGTCTTCGGTTTCTCCTCCACAAATATTCATTTAGCCACTGACAGCAGTGAATGTGTGGTTTTCTTTTTTACTGCCTAAACTGTTTTTCCTCCAGTGGACATTATTATTTGTCATTTTGAGGAAATGAAAAGGAAATAGAAGTAGCAGAGAATAAACTAGTTTCTATGAGAAGGAGTTATAAATGATTTGAAATGAGGCAGAACAGAATAAAAAGTATCAACAAATGCTGCTTTTACACTAGTATGTTTTTTGTCACATTGGTTTTGTAACAGATGTTGGGGCTTTTGAAAAAAAAAAAGTTGCAGCTATTTCCCATTCAGATCTATTGATTAGCTATAGATCAGTTATTAGTTATAATTTTCTGTTTTTAGTTTCCCGGCCTGGTGCTTGTTTCACAGGTTCTGGAATAAACGACTAACTGCGCTGAAAGATAAAGCTGCAGGTAGACCTGACTGGAAAAAAACACTTTCAGGAAAAGGTGGGGGGGGTTATTAGTATTTTCAACAATTAAGGAACACATTGTTTTACACTTATAACTTGCACTGCTTGTATTAAATATTTATATATAAAAAAATATATTTGTGTGTTATGATTTTTGGTGGGGACTACTTTACGGAAGGGGTGGTCATGTCCCCTATGTCCCCCTGTGATCTCTGTGTATGAGTAAGGGAGACTTTCAGGAAGATGTTAAACCCTGCAGGAGGTCTTCATCTGAGACGGAGAACCCTCTTTCCTGTTCAACACAAGGAAGTGTCAGCACCCCCAACACTCGGAGTTCCACAGGAAAGTGACAGCTTGTCTAAGTGGGATTAATCAGCTGGCTGCTCCAGTTGAGTGGCAGAGTCACGATCTGAAGAGACTTGGCATTGACCCAAGGAGAGAGGTGTATACCGCTCCAAGCAGAACATCATTATTCCCACCATAGAAGAAGAAACAATCTCTCTGGGATTCCTGGGTCAAGAAGAAAAAGCCAAATCAGGAACAAAGAATCTGAACTATTGAAAAAAAGCAAACGAGCAGGATTTGACAGTCTCTTTTCCTGCCAAACAGAACACAGATAAAAAAGCAGCAGCAGTGCTGTTACATTATTCTTTTTCATTCTTTCTCTTGCAGCCATCGCTTTGAATTACAGAGTAAATCTCTCTGCTGTAGAGGGAAAAATCAAAAATTAATCTGAGAGACTTTCAGGAGCAAACAAAACAAGAGGAGGAGGAGGAGGAGGAGGAGGAGGAGGGGGGGGGGGAGGAGGAGGGGGGGGAGGAGGAGGAGGAGGAGGAGGAGGAGGAGGAGGAGGAGGAGGAGGGAGGGGAGGAGAAGGAGGAGGGAGGGGAGGAGGAGGGGGGGGAGGAGGAGGAGGAAGAGAAGGAGAAGGAGGAGGAGGAGGAGGAGGAGAAGGAGGAGGAGGGAGGGGAGGAGGAGGAGGGGGAGGAGAAGGAGAAGGAGAAGGAGAAGGAGAAGGAGGAGGAGGAGGAGGGGGGAAGGAGGGGGAGGGGGGAGGAGGGGGAGAAGGAGGAGGAGGAGGAGGCGGGGGAGGAGGAAGAGAAGGAGGAGAAGGAGGAGGAGGAGGAGGAGGAGAAGGAGAAGGAGGAGGAGGAAGAGAAGGAGGAGGGGGAGGAGGAGAGGAGGAGAAGGGGGAGGAGGAGAAGGAGGAGGAGAATGAGGAGGAGGGGGGCAGGAGGGGGAGGAGGGGAAGGAGGGGGAGAAGGAGGAGGAGTAGGAGGAGGAGGAAAGAGGAGGAGGAAGAGAAGGAGGGAGAGAAGGAGGAGGAAGAGGAGAAAGAGGAGGAGGAGGGAGGGGAGGAGGAGGAGGAGGAGAAGGAGGAGGAGGAGGAGAAGGAGGGGAGGGTGGGGGGTGTTTGGACTGGAAACAAAATTTGCTGATATTTTTAGCTCCTTAATTAATTATTAGTCCTGATCAAAATGTTCATAAGTCATCAACAAAGGACATTAAGGAGAAATATGCTCACGGTCCCAAGAACCAAACAAGATCTACATCCTGTGGTCACATGACTCACACAGGAAGTACATCTCATAAAGGAAGAATGTCAGCTTGTTGATTCTAATAAGAAACTAAATCCTAATTGAAAGCAAAAGAAGACGATGGTCTTCACTTGTTCAGATGATTATAAACATGCTAAACTGGAACCATCAAAAGCAGTTCCAGAGGGTTCAGGTTCCAGAAGGTTCAGGTTCCAGAGGGTTCAGGTTCCAGAGGGTTCAGGTTCCAGTAGGTTCAGGTTCCAGAGGGTTCAGGTTCCAGAGGGTTCAGGTTCCAGAAGGTTCAGGTTCCTGAGGGTTCAGGTTCCAGAAGGTTCAGGTTCCAGAGGGTTCAGGTTCCAGAAGGTTCAGGTTCCAGAGGGTTCAGGTTCCAGAAGGTTCAGGTTCCTGAGGGTTCAGGTTCCAGAGGGTTCAGGTTCCAGAGGTTCAGGTTCCAGAGGGTTCAGGTTCCAGAAGGTTCAGGTTCCAGAGGGTTCAGGTTCCAGAGGGTTCAGGTTCCAGAGCCCCTACTTGTACTTCTATGACGGACCACTGCTTTGTCTGCTGGACTTGAGTTTCAGATTATGGCTTTGTACCTGTCTGCCTTTGTTCTTCTCTGTATAACCTGAATCATTTCACAAGGTTTACTGTTTTCGTCCCTGTGTGCGTGCATGTGCGTGCATGTGCGTGTGCATGTGGGGGGGGGGGTTATTTTAGAGATGCTGCCACCTCCAAGTGGAACTTCATTGACAGGATGTGTTGGAGTGGTGGCGGTCTGCATTAATCCCACATGTTCCATATAATCCATCTTGATCAGAATTCTGCTGATTAATTTAAATGTGTCATAGTGACAGAATGTGTGCATAGAGTTAGTCCTGGGTCTGAGACTTGAATCTCGGTCCTGTTAGACATGGCTGTGGAGGGGGTTGTCTCTTCATGCAGCTCTTCCCTTGTCCACCCTAGAATGTGGGTGCTTGTTGGCTCCAGTGTGGCTGGGGGTTCTGGCATGGGCATGAAATCCCTCAGAGCTTCTCACATGCACATACAAAACAACATAAGAACAATAGAAAACATGTTGACCTGCACCTCAAACATCTCCAGTCTCAGAAAAATCTTAATAAAACCCTGATCATTTTCAAGCTTACAAAGAGCTCAGAGTAAACTAAACTAATTAAAGGAAGTGAAGAGTTTTACTCATCAGATCATTCAGGCCTCATTTAATGTGTCTTTTTACATCGGTAAGAATGAAGAAGTCAGCAAAACGCCTGGAAACATCCATGTAATTGCTGCAGCCACCATAAATAAATCCCTTAGAAAGCCAAACACAGAGTTCTACAGCACCACAGTGACTGATACATGAAGAGTCCGCCTGGATTTAATGAAGAAATTAAAGACATTTAATGGAGAAAAGAGCATGTTTTGGTTCATTCGGGGGCCATGTGGGGATGAAGAGGGTCCTGTCAGACGAAGATCAAGGGATGGAGGGAAGAAAAAGGCACATTAGAGAGAAAACAGCAAAGGAAACAGCAACCAGCATGGTGCCAATTAGCATGGAGTTCACCAACACTCGGCCTCCTGCAGCCTCTGATTAACGTGCACGCTCATAGTGTAAATCATGTCCTGCTACAATGCGTACCCAAGTATCTGTATGTAAATGTTTAATTAACCCACAGCTGAATCGCCACGCTGCTCCAAAGTGGAGCTTATTTATCTGATGATGGCGGCCATAACGGTGAGCTAACGCCACTGAAATGAGCCATCTGGATGTGGCAACAGATTCATCAGAGACACTGTCTCGTTTCCTAAAGTGCTGTTTGTTCTCACTTAGGTGGCGTCCAAAGCAGGTTTCCCTGGGAGAAGTTCAAAAGTTCTGGAGAAAACGGATCATTCAGGAAATGAGTGTGACATCATCGATGTGTTCAGTAGACCCAGTCTGACCTGTTTAGTACAGACGCCACTTTTTCAGCTTTCTCTGCAGGTTTCATCTGGTTTTGAATCAATCGGGGTTTAGACCTCTACAGAAGAGTGACTCGTGATGCGGGTAACTGCTGGGTAATAATCCATAGAATAAATAAAGTTCTTCACTGTTGGATTTACTGTTTTAGTTGCAGTTTGTGACAACTGTTTTCCTCTTTGATTTATAAAAGATAAACATGCCTCCATCTCGCCGTTGATCAGAAACTGTTCTCCTGCAAGACATTACAACATCCTATTTCCATCTTTTATTTTACACCCAAGTCACAATGAGGAAGTAAATTGATCATTTTGATGATGCAGTAAACAAGTCCTCTCTGGTGTTAACAAGTCCTCTCTGGTGTTAACGAGTCCTCTCTGGTGTTAACAAGTCCTCTCTGGTGTTAACGAGTCCTCTCTGGTGTTAACAAGTCCTCTCTGGTGTTAACCAGTCCTCTCTGGCGTTAACAAGTCCTCTCTGGTGTTAACAAGTCCTCTCTGGTGTTAACGAGTCCTCTCTGGTGTTAACGAGTCCTCTCTGGTGTTAACGAGTCCTCTCTGGTGTTAACGAGTCCTCTCTGGCGTTAACGAGTCCTCTCTGGCGTTAACAAGTCCTCTCTGGTGTTAACGAGTCCTCTCTGGCGTTAACGAGTCCTCTCTGGCGTTAACGAGTCCTCTCTGGCGTTAACGAGTCCTCTCTGGTGTTAACGAGTCCTCTCTGGTGTTAACGAGTCCTCTCTGGTGTTAACGAGTCCTCTCTGGCGTTAACGAGTCCTCTATGACGTTAACCAGTCCTCTCTGGCGTTAACCAGTCCTCTCTGGCGTTATCGGGCGTTAACGAGTCCTCTCTGGCGTTAACGAGTCCTCTCTGGCGTTAACGAGTCCTCTCTGGCGTTAACGAGTCCTCTCTGGCGTTAACGAGTCCTCTCTGGCGTTAACAAGTCCTCTCTGGTGTTAACCAGTCCTCTCTGGCGTTAACAAGTCCTCTCTGGTGTTAACAAGTCCTCTCTGGTGTTAACAAGTCCTCTCTGGTGTTAACGAGTCCTCTCTGGTGTTAACAAGTCCTCTCTGGCGTTAACGAGTCCTCTCTGGCGTTAACGAGTCCTCTCTGGCGTTAACGAGTCCCCTATGACGTTAACCAGTCCTCTCTGGCGTTAACGAGTCCTCTCTGGCGTTAACGAGTCCTCTCTGGCGTTAACGAGTCCTCTCTGGCGTTAACGAGTCCTCTCTGGCGTTAACGAGTCCTCTCTGGCGTTAACGAGTCCTCTCTGGCGTTAACGAGTCCTCTATGGCGTTAACCAGTCCTCTCTGGCGTTAACCAGTCCTCTCTGGCGTTAACGAGTCCTCTCTGGCGTTAACGAGTCCTCTATGGCGTTAACGAGTCCTCTCTGGCGTTAACGAGTCCTCTATGGCGTTAACGAGTCCTCTCTGGTGTTAACGAGTCCTCTATGGCGTTAACGAGTCCTCTCTGGCGTTAACGAGCGTTAACGAGTCCTCTCTGGCGTTAACGAGTCCTCTATGGCGTTAACGAGTCCTCTCTGGCGTTAACGAGTCCTCTCTGGCGTTAACGAGTCCTCTCTGGCGTTAACGAGTCCTCTCTGGCGTTAACGAGTCCTCTCTGGCGTTAACAAGTCCTCTCTTGACCGTCTGCAGAAAATCCAGAATGCAGCAGCACATTTTCTCACCAACACAGTCAGGTGATTTTGGACATGAAGATTATGTAACCCCGGTTAACATAGCCTCAATAAATAAAAGCCTGTTAATAAAAGCAGTCACAAGAAATACATAACAAGTGATACATAGTCAATAAATAGATCAAAATGGTTAAAAAAAAGACTAATTAAATCGTCAGTAATGCCATAGTTCGCAATGTAATAATTTATTTGTGTTAAAGACAAACAAACAAACAAACAAACAAACATTAAAAGGTCAAAAACTTGCAAATCCATAGTGAGTCTATGTTAATTCATGTAAAATGGATGAAATATGTGTTCAGACTCTTATTTTGAAAGGGCAGCGTGCCGCAGGAAACTAGCCACAGCCAACCGGGTTGCTCCTTTTCTTTTCCTGCTGAGAACGAGGGAGATATGCAGACAGTCCTTGTGGAGCTGCTGCCTGAAATAACAGAAAAGTAACAGAAAGAAAAGATAGGACTTTACCTAAAGCCATTTTTTCCATGAAGGATGTATTTTTGTTTTTCCAACCTGTCTTTGCCTTGTTGACGTTGTGTACGTAACTGAACGGGACTTGGTGAGTTTAGAAATTGTATTTTATTTCATGCCAGAAATGTTTTGTTGTGATTTTTTGTTAACTTAATGTAAACGGAAAGCTAAGGTGGCGGATTTATGTTGTTTTATGTGTAGAATGGTGAATTGGTGCTTAATCGACACAGACTGCGGTTCAAAGTTCTTTGATATTGGTTTCAGCCCGCCATTTTGGCGTCACCTTATTTAGTACCAATTAAGCTGGAAACCGGACTTTTATTGACTTTTAGGTCACTTGTGTATTTTTTCAATTATTTATGCATATTTCTTTGTTATGGTAGACCATTAAAGAGTCCCTTCCATTAAAAACTTTTTTTGGGAGGTTTCTGTTGAATATTTTAGCTCCACAGGTGTTCTTACCTTCATAGTGGGTGTAAAAACAGGTCAATAACTTCTTTTTCAGTTTTTATCTCTCAAACTACGCAGGTGGTGATAACACCCAAGTTAGGGTTAGGGTCATGTCGGAATTTTTTCACCTTGCTGAAGCCGGGTATTTTGGATTCTTGTGATTGCGTCTGTGACTCTAATATCAACTACAGGTGAAGTTTGATCACAAGCTAGCCTGAAAAAACGATCTGTGCCCCTTTTCCACCGACAAATCGGCACGGCGCACTTGAGAGCGGTACAGTATAGCGTGGATCAACTCGCTTAAGGCGGTGGAAACACAAAGCGGACGTAAGTGGGGATATGGGCGTGGCCATCTGGCTATGAAAAGTGGCGCGCAAAAGTCTTTGTCCGCGATGTCACAGCGCGTGAAACAACAACAACAATGGTGGATATACATGTGTTAGGAAAATCTAAAATCAGCTATATCGGACCATTGCAAAAGAAATAATCATGTGATGGGTTGGGACAACACGAGGATCATTGGGACGGAAGACGCCAGGTACAAACGTTGGATCAAGGAGTCCATAGAGATCAGGAGGAGGGGCCCTAGCACCATCAACAGGGTCTACCAGCCTACCTGCTCCCACACACATGTGAACATCAGGGGGAGTGGCTGACACTGTAAACCTGCGGTGTCATCCACTCCCATGTAAAGGAGGCTTAAAAGACACGTCATCCAGAACATCCAGATGACAACCCCTGAGGAAGGCTGCAGATGCAGCCGAAACATGTTGGGAAAAAGACAAGATAAAAGAACCATCTTGTATAGTATATATATTGTCTGAGTTAAAAGAATCAGTTCCAATTAGTTTCATACAGACAAAATGAACCACATAAGACAATTTCTGACTATTTTTGGTCTCTTTTTCCTCATCTGAGACCTGCTCAATAAGCCCTCATCAAGTTCAGCCCGTAAATCTCAGAGTTTGTTCCTAGAAAAAGCAAAGTGCTTCAGAAGCTGCTTGTGTTCATTTATGGAGTTAAATAGATATTTAATGTACCATGTTATGGTTTTTACTGCTGGATCTAATAGCTTTTTTGTCCTTTGTTTTCTTTACAGATCAGTCAATCTGCTGGATCTCAGCAGGAATAGTTCTTTGATTTAATCTAATCTTAGCTTTTATTTTAGTGTGAATCTATTGTTCTGACACAATTTTTATTCAGTTGATTTGAAATTACTTTGGACCATTTGATTTAATATTTCTGTTGAAACTTGGAAGGATCAAGGATTTCTTTGTGAAGCAAAGCTGCTTTTATTTTAAAAGGTAAAGCGCAAGTAAACAAAGTCTTGTCAGTTTCCTTTAAAACAGCTGGTAGCTGTTTCTTTTTTTTAATAGAATTTTACTTAGGTAAAATTCTTAAAGTACCTAAGGGGGCCCCAAGAAAGGAGTTCTAAAGAAATGTGATAGATATTATTACTTTAACCTGTTACATATAAAATATATAAATTTGTTATAACAGGCCCCTAATTGTGTAACCTAACACTCAAAATTTGGGCAAATTATTAGTTTTTATCTAATTTATATAAAGAGCCCTGACCCTAATGGTACAGCCCTCAAAAGGTTTCATGGGAAGGATTTCAAGGGATATACCTTGAAGAATAATGTTCAGTAAGAGATCACACCAATCTGAAGCTGAAAATAGAAAGAAGCAAAAACAGAACGCATGCCTTGCTGGTAAGTTCATGTTTTTATAGCTTGTCTAGGAGTAACAGAGATACGTAACTTACACATCAAGACCTCACCCACCCACTGTTGCAAATTTAGCAACTTTGTTGCTGTTTCTAACAACTTTTCAGATCCCTTTGTGACTCTTTTCCAGAAAGTGCCTAGCAACATTTCTAGCCTATCTTAGCTACTTTATGTAGAGCTTGTGGCTGATATTTATAGCAAATTAGTGACTCAGCCTGTTCAGACCTGCTTCCTCCCATATGTTCAGAAAGGGAATGATGTGTGGATGTGCACGCACCACAATCACATGACATAGACTGACCAGTCATAAACCTTTCTCAGTTTCTCACCCACACAAATAAGTTTTTTATGAACTTCATTGAACAGAGTGCAAGTATATGACAAGAGGACAACTGAAGTATACAACATAACACATGCTGCGTCCAAATCCAGGGTCTGCATCCTCTGCAGGGTCCTTCCTATCTGGTATAACGAGGACGGGTCCTTCAAGACCACAAAAGCCCTTAGCAGGTGTCTTGTCAAGTTGGACAGTCTACCCTTCCTTCTGTTCCCATCCTAACCCTCTGAGCATGTCCAGTCACCTAGCAACCATGATAGCGCTAAGCAAAAGCTGTGAAAATGGACCGTGAGTCAGGTGTCCTTTTTCTCATTTTTATTCTGCAATTACTTATTAAAATGTTTTTGTGTTTTCTAAAGGGTTTTATTTCTATATATTCTTCAATTTTGGTATCATAAATTGTCAGGTTCTGGGGTTTTGTTTGTTTTATTCCATGTTGTACCTTTTGGGTTTTCTGTAGTTGTGTTTTCTTTTCCAGTCATCTGTTATCACTGTGTTTTATATTAGTTTAGTCTTGCCTCTTATTCAGTTCTCCTCCCGTATCTGAGTTCATGTTATTGTCACGGTCGGGTAGTTTCAGGTTTTCTTTTATTTTGGTAATGCTTTGACTTCCGGTTCTCCTGCATGTGTCTTAGGTCCCTTGATTGTGTTATGTCATTTCCTGTTCCTGTTCCTCCACCCCCAGGTGTGTCTTGTTACTGTGATTAGTTCCTGTGTTTGTTTCTCCCCATGTCCTCAGATGTTTTGAGTTTGTTATCAGTTAGGGTTTTGTATTTAAGTCTCATGTGTTTGTTAGTCAGTGTCGGTTTGTTTCTCTGTCAGCACCGTAGTCATTCCTTGCTGTAGCTCTTAGTCGTCACCGTCGGTCTCCTGTTATTCTCAGCACCCTAGCCTTAGCCTATGTCTTAGCCCCGTCTCTGTGATTAGCCTGGTTCTGTTCCTTCCCTCCGTTACCCTCCTGGATTATTTGGATTACTTTTGTGTTGTTTTACCCGTTGGACTCCTCACCCCTCATGTAAGTTTATTTTGCTGCCCCCGTCAGCATTTTACTTTCTTCATTAAAACCTGCTTTTTGTTCCTATTCCCGTTCTGTTGTGTTTTCCCTCCCACACTCACTGCACCTGGGTCCAGCATTACAACCCCAAACGTGACATAAATATTTTATACATGTCGTTAAACACCTCTAATCACTGGTACAAATGATTTGTTTACTATAAGAAATAAGGGAAATAAAAAGTGAACACTGATGTACGAGAAGTCTTTCTTTCAATCAATTTATTCTGAATAAGTTTATAACATTACAAAACCAAAAACTTGATGAGGTCTAAGAGCTCTTCATCTGTGTCTCTTCTCCTCTTCTTCGCTGCTGCACTATGAAAATATATAATTTTTTCCCCCACACACTCACTGGCCTCTCACTGGTTCTCTGTAAACCCCAGAGGTGGTTGTGGGTGAAAATCCCAGTCTGACACCAACAACCATGTTCAAAGTCCCTTAAATCATCTTTCTGTCTCATTCTGATGCTGGTTTAAACTGCAGCAGATCCTCTTGACCATGTCTACATGCCTAAATGCATTGAGTTGTTGCCATGTGATTGTCTGATTAGAAATTTAAGTTAAAGAGCAGTTGGACAGGTGTGTCTAATAAAGTGGGAAGTAAGTGTGTGTGTGTGTGTGTGTATATATATATATATACTGTATATATACATACCTATTTTTTCCTCTTCTCTTTTTGAGGGTGATAGGATAAATGTTGTTGTAATTTTTTCTTCTGTAAGAAACTTGATTGAGTCACTTTCTTCTGAATGAGCTTTGTCTTCCCTCTCTCTGAGGATAAGTGGAGCGGCAGTGGTACATTTCCCATGAGTCTGTCTGTCACGGATGGGGGGCGGCTCTAAGCAGCTCTGTCCCATCTTAATCTGTTCTGCATGCTAAGCAGAGCCCCCCCCCCACACACACACACACACCCTCCTCAGATTGTTATAAATGCTGTTTATGGTCCTGCTATGACAACTGTGAAGGGCACGGTGGAGGATTTATCACAGGATTATGTCCTCGACCAATGAGTAGACACGACGGGGTTGTAAATGACCCTGTGGAGTAACAAAATGAGATTCTGCTCTATCGGGACAAAAGATGGAGGGGGTGTTGGTGTTATTAAAAAATTTACAATAGTGTTATACATATACTCTTTATCATGTTTGTTTTATTTTTGTTTTATATTTATGGATATAAAAAGTCTGATCATCTTTACTTTAATTCTTGTCCTTCAGTCTTAAACAGGCCAAACTCAACATTTTTATCCCAAAGTCAATTCAAGATCAATTGATTGTATGCAAAATTCAGGCAGTTTAGGCTTCTATTGATCATACTGTCCTTTCAGAACCCAGAGTCCAGGCAGAACTCATCAAGGTTCTGATTCTGCTGGTTCTTTAGGCATAAACTTTTTAGAAACTGGGATTTTATAACTTATGTAATCTTATCGCTTTTTACAAATGATTGAAATGTTTCCATAAAACTCACTCTTGATCTGGATTGTTGACGTGAATCTGGACTTAATGTTTCTATAAATGATCTTTGTTATAAACTGGCGCTTTATAAATAAAACTGAACTGAATTTACCTGAATTGGAAAGCTGGTATGTAAACCAGGACCTTTGTCAGATGCTGAATCTTTGTTTTGGTTGTCCTGATGAAAGTTCCCAGTCATCCAGGTTGTGGATTTTGTTTGAACCTTTCAGGATTTTTTTTGTGTAACTTTCTCCATCTGGTGTTTCTTTTCCGTCCTTCAGATCAGTGTGTTGACTGAACAGTTACAGGGACTGAACACAGTCTGCAGCTGAAAGTAGGTCAGGAAGCCACTGAGCTGTCAGCTGCCAAACGGCCAAAACCATAATGAGCCAAGAAACCAGTTCTGTGTTTGACTTGGTGTCGCGAACATATGGAGACAGGAAGGCGACACCCTGCAGTCCTCCAATACCAATGTCTCCCAGGCCCAATACCCCTGAAGGCCCCCGAGGCTCCAGAGTGTCAGTCTTTACAGCTCGGCCTCCTCAAAGACAGCAGGACTGCCAGTCACATGTGAGCCTCTCCACTTACATTCAAGTCCAAACATATTTTAAAGCCGCAAATGGCGGTGAGAGGCCCTCGCACCTTGATACCTCTCCGGCCTTTGTGGCCACCCCCTTCCCTGAGCTCCTCCCTTTCCACTCACTAGCCCCCAAAGCGCCAGTAAAACTCCTCTTGAGTGAGTGTGTTTAAGTTTGAAGTGTTCATGTGAAGTAGGGCTGGGCGATATATCAGGATTTTTAACAATATCGAGAATTTTTCATAAACGATATAGAAGAATGAACTATTGTTTTTCTCAAGATGGCTTGTTTTGAGTTGAAATCACAGCAACAGAGTCACAGCTCTCCTTGTTTCATCCCTTGATGTCTGTCTCGCACACGGCTCCGCCTCCGCGGTGCAGCTGAGCAGCTTGCTTGTGCTTAATAGCTGAGACGTCCTCAAACACACACGTGAGTCCTTTCACTCGCGACAGCTTCACATCATTCTTGAAAATGAAAATAATGGCTCGCTGATTTGGAGGTGGTTTGGATTGAACAACAGAAACGTGTATTCTGCAGAGAGCGCCGAAAACACGTCCCGATCAACAGTTCGAGTCTTCCAGCACTTACAGCAGCGGCATAAAGCTGCAGTGTGTTAAACTGCGACTGTAACTCGGATAGTAAAATCTCCTCAGCCTTCCATCCTGAAACAGGCAGAACTTTCTGACCCGTTCAGTCCTATATGAGGAGGAAAGCATGAAAGCTGGCACGTGCAAAAGACACGGTTTCTGTCCAGCTTCAAACAGCTAGTTAAATATAAGTGCTACTGAAATCAAAATTATTTTGCAAGTTCTAACTAGAAACCCATCAGCTCCTGGTGAAGGTAACTAGGAACCCATCAGCTCCTGGGGAAGGTAACTAAAAACCCATCAGCTCCTGGGGAAGGTAACTAAAAACCCATCAGCTCCTGTTAAAGGTAACTAGGAACCCATCAGCTCCTGTTAAAGGTAACTAGGAACCCATCGGCTCCTGTTAAAGGTAACTAGGAACCCATCGGCTCCTGGTGAAGGTAACTAGAAACCCATCGGCTCCTGGTGAAGGTAACTAGGAACCCATCGGCTCCTGTTAAAGGTAACTAGGAACCCATCGGCTCCTGGTGAAGGTAACTAGAAACCCATCGGCTCCTGGTGAAGGTAACTAGAAACCCATCGGCTCCTGGTGAAGGTAACTAGAAACCCATCGGCTCCTGGTGAAGGTAACTAGAAACCCATCGGCTCCTGGTGAAGGTAACTGGCGCAGCCGTGGCTCAGGTGGTAAAGCGGGTTGTCCGATAACCGGAAAGTTCACTGCTCTGCCCAGAGAAAAAGATCGCCTGGCCGTTGTGTCCTTGGGCAAGACACTTAACCGACTTTACCTATTTGGTGGTGGTCGGAGGGTCCGGTGGTGTCTGGCAGCCTTGCCTCTGTCAGTGTGTGTCCCAGGACAGCTGTGGCTACAACATGTGTGTACTTCATCACCACTAAACCTGTGAGTGTGTGACTAGGTGAATGACAGACTGTAGTGTGATGCGTTACGGGTAGGGATGGGAAGATTAACCGATATGTATCGATACGTGGTCATGCGCGTGCACGATGCGAGTGCATCGGTTGAGCAGCAGAGGATGAATGAAATTTTGGAAGCAAATCGAGATGCATCGGTTTTTGCGAGATGCAGCTGTTTTTCCGAGATACAACTTACTCTTTTAAAGGGACTGTATCCTGCTATTTTACAGTTTTCAACATCTGGAATCGGCACATATATGATAAAACCTTACTGTTTAAGTTATATTCACTTCATTTGTCCTGAAATATAACTTATATTCTCAAGTTATTCTGTGACCAGGAAGTAAAAACGCTCGGTTTACCTAAAACCCCGCCTCTCAACTGTGAGTGCGATTGGGCTGTTTAGGAACACTAAATAAACTTCTGTAACTCTCGCAGCCAAATGCACATTTTCAACGAGAAATTTTTAGAGTGAAATACAACAAAATGGAGGTGCTAATTTGTCAGAGGACGCTCGATGGTGAGGAGCGTCTGGAGGGAAGCACGGTCCACTCGCAACTGGATGCGATCCGACCCGGGAGATGACACCAATACTGGGATCGGACAGGTAAAGTGAGACAGGTCGTAGGCGAGGAGCGGGTTTCTGGAGGCAGCGACCGTAGTCGCTGTCTGCGAGACCAGCAGCCGAGAGCGAGGCGGACAGAGAGAGAGAGAGATCGACCGGGACAGGTCTGAGGTCTGAGGCTGGATTAATGAGGCGGATAAACTGCAGCACAGAGGCTAACAGGACCTCGTGGCGAATGGGACGTATGACTGAGCGCTGGCAGGGTGAGTGACTGTGTCTTTTATCTGGTGGTGGGACGGGCTGCGGTGACGTGGAGCTCAGCTGTAAAGCTGGAGTCATACTGATGTGTGATTAGCAGGGTCGAGTTGATAAGTCTTTATTAGCAGCTCATGCTAATAAATAGCAGCAGGTGGATGAAGTGTGGGAACTCTGGGCTGTAGGTTAGACATCTGCCGTGATGAGCTCCTGACAAATTGTTTCGTACTCTCGCAGCTCGTTTTGTACCTACTGCAGGGGCATCAGGGATTGGTCAGGAACTTCCTGATACGACACCGTGACGTAACGGGGCTCAATTCAGCCATTTTACATGAACGAGTAAAGCAGCTGCTCAGAGCGCAGGACTCAGCAGGATTACTCAGGAATGCACAAATTAAGCCAAAAACCACTCTGGAGGTCTTTTAAATAAAGAAATAGCATAACAATATGGTTAAAAGCTCCAAAAAGTTGATTTTTCATGATACAGGACCTTTCATATAGAATGTATTTCTTTATTTATTAACAAGTGTTGTCAACCTGTTTTTGGCACATAATCTAATCGACCTAGATAAAGTAGGCCTAATCAACGGACTTGCGGATGTGTACACTACAACTCACTACAACTGCGCGGATGAAGCTAGTGATGCGCCCAAAGGTAGTTGTCAGGAAGCGTGAGGAGCAAAACAAACTTGTCGGACGGTGAGAAAATTTATCCCCCAGTGAGTTTTAAATCTAAAGTGTGGCAACACTACGGATTTTACAAGAAAGATGGACGACTTGACAAGACGGATGCAATTTGTAAAATGTGCCGCGCATCTGTGAAAAACACGGGCAGTACGACTAATCTAATATCTCACTTGAAGAGGCGCCACGGTGTTGTTGTGGAAGCATCTGCGAGTGCCCCTGCATCCCCTGCCTCTTGCTCTGATTCACCTGTTGCTACCAGCTCCAAAAGCAGTGAGAAAACTATTGAAAGTTTTTTCCATGCCCCGCTTGCTAACAGTTTCGCGTGCTCTACGGCAATAACAGATGCTATTGCATTCTTTCTCTGCAAAGATGTTCAGCCCTATAACCCTATAGTGTCACAGAGAACGAAGGTTTTAAACACCTCCTCCATGTCTTGGAGCCTCGTTATAACCACACCAAAAGCTATTCTCCGATAAACAGATTCCTCAACTGTATGACAAAGTCAGAAGAGAGATAGAGGAGGCTCTGCACATAGCCCAAAGAGTTGCTGTAACAGTGGACGGCTGGACATCGTGTGCTACAGCATCATATGTAACGGTCACAGCACACTACATACACTATATTACCAAAAGTATTGGCTCACCCATTCAAATGATCAGAATCAGGTGTCCTAATCACTTGGCCTGGCCACAGGTGTATAAAGTCAAGCACTCAGGCATGCAGACTGTGAAGCAAGACATTTATGAAAGAATGGGCCGCTCTCAGGAGCTCAGTGAATTCCAGCGTGGAACTGTCATAGGATGCCACCTGTGCAACAAATCCAGTCGTGAAATTTCCTCGCTCCTAAATATTCCACAGTCAACTGTCAGCTCTATTATAACAAAATGGAAGCCTTTGGGAACAACAGCAACTCAGCCACGAAGTGGTAGACCACGTAAAGTGACGGAGAGGGGTCAGCGGATGCTGAAGCGCATAGTGCAAAGAGGTCACCGACTTTCTGCACAGTCAATTACTACAGAGCTACAAACTTCATGTGACCTTCAGATTAGCCCAAGTACAGTACGCAGAGAGCTTCATGGAATGGGTTTCCATGGCCGAGCAGCTGCAGCCAAGCCACACATCACCAAGTGCAATGCAAAGCGTCGGATGCAATGGTGTAAAGCACGCCGCCACCGGCCTCTAGAGCAGCGGAGACGCGTTCTCTGGAGTGATGAATCACGCTTTTCCATTTGGCAATCTGATGGACGAGTCTGGGTTTGGAGGTTTCCAGGAGAACGGTACATTTCAGACTGCATTGTGCCGACTGTGAAATCTGATGGAGGTATTATGGTGTGGGTTTGTTTTTCAGGAGCTGGGCTTGGCCCCTTAGTTTCAGTGAAAGGAACTTTGAATGCTTCAGGATACCAAAGCATTTTGGACAATTCCATGTTCCCAACCTTGTGGGAACAGTTTGGAGCGGGCCCCTTCCTCTTCCAACATGACTGTGCACCAGTGCACAAAGCAAGGTCCATAAAGACATGGATGACAGAGTCTGGTGTGGATGAACTTGACTGGCCTGCACAGAGTCCTGACCTGAACCCGATAGAACACCTTTGGGATGAATTGGAGCGGAGACTGAGAGCCACGCCTTCTCGACCAACATCAGTGTGTGACCTCACCAATGCACTTTTGGAAGAATGGTCAAAAATTCCTATAAACACTCTCCTCAACCTTGTGGACAGCCTTCCCTGAAGAGTTGAAGCTGTAATAGCTGCAAAAGGTGGACCGACATCATATTGAACTCTATGGGTTGGAATGG
This sequence comes from Pachypanchax playfairii, assembly GCA_006937955.1. Lineage (NCBI taxonomy): Eukaryota > Metazoa > Chordata > Actinopteri > Cyprinodontiformes > Aplocheilidae > Pachypanchax > Pachypanchax playfairii. Next base: position 190,517 of record SSNP01000150.1, on the reverse strand, counting down.
GATGGTACTTCAGTTCATAGAATACTTTTGTTAATATAGTGTAGATTAGGGGTGGTTTCTCAAAAACCACGTTCTGCAGACCAGAGTGTTCAACGAGGCTCACACAGGGAATAATCTAGCCGTTTTACTTAAGGATGTTCCACGCGAGTGGAAGATCGAAGAGAAGAGCCCCACGTTAGTCACAGATAACGCGAGAAACATGATCCTGGCTGGTGCTGGCGCCAAGATGGACCCACACGTGAGATGAATCGCTCACACATTGAACTTGGCATCTCAAAAAGCCTTTAAGGTGGACAGTGTCTCTGAGCTGGTGATGAAAATTAGGAAGCTTGTCTCCTTTTTCCACAAAAGCCCCAAGGCAACTGAAGTTCTGCGTGAAATACAGACACAGTTACACCTGCCCAACCACAAGCTCATCCATGACGTTTCCACCAGATGGAGCAGTACCCTTGATGTGTTGGAGCGTTTTTGGGAGCAGCAGCCTGCTGTGCTGAACACCCTGCTGTCCAGGAAGATAAAGAGGCGTGAAGCTATGGTGAGTTTGACAGAAGATGACATGACACTGATCCCAGAGATCATCAAATTAATGTCACCTCTGAAAGTGGCAACCACACTCCTCAGTGAGGAAAAAAATCCCACCATCTCCATTATCTCTCCAATCCAAGCCAAATTGCAGAGACAATTCCAACTAGATGAGAGTGATCTAGAGGTTATTTCCCACATGAAAGACAAATTCAGGCAGGACTCTGATGGCCGTTATACATATCTTGAAGGCACTCTCCACTGTGCCTCAGCACTTGACCTGTGTTTTAAAGATCTGGCTTTTCTGGATGACAATGATGCCAAGGATATGATATTCATGAAGAAGATAACAGAGATGGAACAGATGAATGGAGAGGTAAGAACATTTAAAGGAAGATCATTATTGCAGTTAAAACTAATAATATATGAATAATGTGCATTATTTTCCATGTTTATGCTTTTTTAAGGAAGAGGGCAGTGACACAGCAATGTCAAATGAAGACCAGGCAACAAGCTCATGTGAAGAGGACCAGACAGCTGAAACAGAACGCCACAAAAGCCCTTCCAGAGATGACAAGACAGGTTGGTTTAAATGGAGACAACTGAACTTAATAGATACTAACTTTGCCCTTTCTGTGTTCATCACACACCTGGTTTGTCCTCCATCTGCTCATCCTCCCAGCATCATGAAGAAAACAAAACAAGCAGCCCTGAGACTACAGCATAATCCCCGCAAATACTTAACCCCCTATTAAATATTTAATGAGCACAAAGAGGGAATAAAGCAGAGATGTCCCACACATGGACAGAAGATGCTGCTGATAACGAAGAGGCCTCAGAGACTATAACCATCTTTTTTTTTCAAGACTAGGGTGCTAAAAAAAGTCAGATTAATTAGCAGGGCACAGATTTTACTCTTAATGATGTTCACAGATGAATCAAATCAATCAAAGTTTTATTTATAAAGTGCCTTACAACAGCCAAAAGATGCACAAAGCGCTTTCTAGGAGTAAAACAAGTAAAATTACAGCAATGTAAAAATTGTAATATATAAAAATATTAACTGTAAAATCAGCAGCTACGTATCAAATGCTTGTTTTAACAGATGGGTTTTTAACTGTGATTTAAAAATATTTAACTCAGTGATGGATTGTAAATACGTTGGAAGTGAGTTCCACAGCTTGGGGCCAAGGACAGTAAATAGTCAGTCTCCAAACATTTTGCATTTCGATCTAGAGATGACCAGTGAGGTGTGCTCACAGGAGCGCAGAGTCCTGGCAGGTCGGTAGACTGTCAGAAGTTCAATGAGGTAGGCTGGGGCCAGACCATTTATGGCCTTGAACACAAACAAGACCTTAAAGTCCACTCTGAATTAAAGCTTTAAACAGCAGTTTAATAACTTCTCTACAGTCACTCATATAAACCAGATGGAACACAAGCTGCAGTATGTTCATGTTTCTGCTGAAGCCTTGTTGAAAACATCAATTGTCAATCTTGGTGTGACAATGGAGCCTAAACTATACATGGATAAACATATAAATCAGGTTGTGAAATCCTGTTTTTATCAACTTCATTGTCTGCGTCAGCTAAAGCCTGTTCTGAATAAGCAAGACCTTGAAACGGTGGTTCATGATTTTGTCACCTCTCGATTGGACTTTGCCAATTCCATACTTTATGGTGCTGCCGGACACCGTGAACATATCTCCCCAGTCTTAGCCTGCCTACACTGGCTTCCAGTCCGATATCGAATTAAATTTAAAATTTTACTGTTTACATTTAAGGCACTTAATTATCTTGCCCCACCCTCCCTTTCCCAGTTGCTTAGTTGGTATGTCCCGGCTCGCTCCCTCCGCTCGTCTGACCAACGTCTTTTGTGTGTCCCTCGAGGTCGTGTAGGAGCACGAGGGGAACAAGCTTTTTCTGTTTGAGCACCTAAGTTGTGGAACCAACTCCCCCTGGATGTCAGAGTCGCCCCTTCTGTTACAGTGTTCAAATCTCGGTTAAAGACGCATTTCTATTCACTAGCTTTAATACATCTTAACCTTTTATATTTTATTCTGATTTTATTGTTTTTATTGCTTCTACTATTCTTATTGTTTTATTTCTTAATTGTTTTTAATGATTATCTATTTTGTACTCAATGTACAGCACTTTGGACGGTGTATTCCCTATAAAATGTGCTCTACAAATATATTGGTATTGGTAAGTTTGGAGTTTTACACTGTTTCCATCATTTGTACAGTCTCATCTAGTCTGTAGGTTCTTATCAACCAGGTAAAAGCTCACAGGATCCACAGAAGACCCACAACAAATCAACCAGTGAGTCACAGAAAGAGCCACAGTTTGTTTGTTTTGTGGAGAAAGTGCTGTGTGCAGTGTGTTCTTTGGGTTTTCTAGTTGTTTTCAAAATAAATGTACATTTTCTTTGTTTCAAAGTCCACATGGAGTTGTGGCAGCTCCATCCCATCTCTAGCTCAATTCAGAAGGCCATTGGTTGCACTTGTGTGGTCCTAACATTTCATTACAAGTCATCTTCCTGAACTGTGGAATGAATGAATGAAACAAAGAGGTCTGAGTGCTGCCAAGTTTCAACCTGAAACAAATGAGAAACTTTATTGTCTAAAAACACTTGACAGCTTTTACATGCATGCTTGAAATCTGTTTAGAAATCCAAGAGGGTAAAAAGCTGTGGCTGCAGAGAGCACCAGACTGAAAAAAGAAGAATTGGGCCGACTTGGACGACTTGGAGTATGTGTGGTCCCTTCAGTTGCTAGGCAATGTGGTGGAGAAGCTGTCAGATAGCTGAACCCCGACAGGAGGAGGAGGCATTCTTTACCACCGACACTCAATGAGGGGCAACCGTGAAATAAAAGCTGCTGAAAGAAAGAAAATGACTGCTTTGGTAGTTTGTTTTGTCCAAACAAAGTGAGAGTCCCATTTGTAGAAAAAAGTGATTGAATGATGCTTTGTGTCGGGTTGAATAGCTGAGAGCAAACATGGCTGAAAGTGAACTGTTCATTTTAAAACATTTTAACTGTGAGGAAGAAAAAAAGCTTTACTACAGAAACAGAGACCACGAGAGAAAATGCCAACAATCAAACATGTGGTAACTCAACTAAGACAATAATGAGCAGCTTTAGAATCTGAATCATGTTTAGATCTTAATGAGTTAACACAAATTATAGCTTCATCTAAACCATCTACATGTATGTTAGATCCTGTTCCAACCAGACTCTTTAAAGAGGTTTTCCTGTTGATCAATACATGATCAATATGTCTATAATGAATGGATATGTGCCTCAGGCCTTAAGGTTGCTGTAATTAAACCTTTACATAAGAAACCTGATCCTGATCCAGAATCTCCAGGTAATTATGGATCTATATTTAATTTATTCTTCATCTCAAACATTCTAGTAGTAGCAAAACAATCATGTGATCATTTCTACAGTAATAATGTGTTTGAAGAGTTTTAGTCAGGATTTAGATCATCAGCTCTGAAACAGCACTGGTGAAAGTTTCTAATGATATTCTCATGTCCTCAGACAGTGGACTTGTGTCTGTACTTGTCCTGTTAGATCTCAGTGCTACGTTTGATACTATAGATCAGCTGTTCCCAAACTTCTTTTGCCACGCACCCCTTTTATGTCCCGGCCGTGTTGACGCTCCCTCAACCCCCCGCACATTCAAAAAAATGCCACAAGCATTTTTGTTACTGTTGAATTTTATTTAGGCTATATTAAAGACGACATGTTTACTCAAATGAACAAAAAACACATCTAATGATGATCTAATGATCACAACAATGCGCTCCTGCGTCTGTAAAAAAAAAGTTATGTGCAAGCTCCAGTTTTAGGGCAAAAAACACAGTTTATGGAAATAACATTAGAACACCAATAATTTGAATTAAATTGCAATAAAGTCATACAAAAACAACATGTCTCAGGAACCGATAAAAAAACAGGATCCTGAGTTTTCAAGTGGAGCAGCAGCGGCGTGGCTCAGACTGCAGCGAGATGAAGAACCAGATAGAGGAGCGCTGAGTATTTTCAGTATATTTGAAGCAATAATATAAATACCATTTGACTAAATACTTACTCAGATTAATGTCTTTGATTCATCACTCTCTCTTGGTTCCTCTCCTTTATCAGTACCTTTGTCTTTCAATTTCTCAACTGACAGTTTCCCCTTTTTAAGCCAACTGAGCGTATTTGCGAAAATGAATGAAGTAGAGGCAACAAGCTAGGTCCGCACATAAATTGTGTAGTAGAAGAAGAAGAACTTCTACACTTCAATTCTAGATGAAGTGCTTTTGAATAGTAATTTTAATTGTCATTGTTTAAAATTTACAGAGGAAATATTTATTTTCACATCTTTATTGTGTGAGGAAACAACACTATTTTGTAATTTAAAAAAAATTACCCTAACCAACCATTTAGATAAAAGCAGATGAGAAAATAGTGTACAGTGTGTAAAATCCCAAACTTCCCCTTGTTTAAGTTATCTGATAATTAAATAAATAATTTATAAATCTAAAAATAAAAACTGCTCACACTGTACGCATCATACGGCTCTGGGGTCGAGTATTGTGTCGAAGGTGGCGCGGTTTGTGCCTAACCCTAACCCTTTCTTATGATTTATGTTATGTTATTGCTTTTGATTGTTACTGCTGCCATTAACTGTTTCTCTGTTTATCTTTCTATAGACGTGACGACTGGCCAAAATCCATCTGTGTTTGTCTCTTTCCTGTCCTCTCAGACCCCAGTCGGTCATCCTGAGCCGGGTTCTGGTTCTGCTAGAGGTTTCTTCCTGTTAAAAGGGAGTCGTTCCTTTCCACTGTCTCTAATCGTGCTGCTCAGGATGGAGGATTGTGTTGAACTAACAATTCAGCCCAATCGGCTGGTTCCTTAGATAGAAAATGTTTTATTATTGATTGGTTGATTTTTCTGTGAAGTGCCTTGAAATGACTTTGTCATGAACTGGAACTTTATAAATAAATAAACTTGAATTTATTTAAAAAATAATATATTGATCTGTTGCTTCAAAAGTTAAATAAAAAAGCCCATTTTCACTCCAGCTTAAATACGGGACAAATCACGTTCCTTTACACCTCAATGGGTAACGCATAATATTTACTCAAAATACGGGACATTTCCGTATGTTACAGAACGGTTAGCAACGCTAATGTGAACTAAAAGTGAGTTTGCTTTGAACAGGGAAGCTAATGGACTGCGTTAGCTGTCGTCTGACTGTTGCTGCATCATTTCATTCTCTGCCATGAGCCTCGAAAACTCACCAAGTGTTTATTCTTTAAATGTCAAATCAGATTTGTGTTGAAGCAGTTTGTCCCACTTCATCCGTGTGGTATTTTTCCCGATGCATGTTTGATGCATGTTTTGCAGAATGCAAACTTTACAGATTGTATAAAAGTTCCACTTAGCGGACATGTGGTGAGTTTGCTGCCACGTGTGTGAATGAAAGGAGGAGGGGACGCCACTCAGCTGGCAGTGAAGATACAGGTGTTTCCGGTGTACTATACTTTTGTTAGACAGATCTTGTCCTTCTCCAGCTCCGTTCCATCCTCATTTCTGTAAAATCCAAAATGTATCCACAATTTTAAGTTGTAAGCAGCCGGTGCACGTGTATTTCTCAACTTGTGTTTTTTGTTTGAATCTGCTGTTTTCTCTCCCACCGTGTTGTGTCCGCCTGTCTCTGACCTCCGCTCACTTAACCACCTCTCCCGCGAGGAGCGCCTCCTGGTGGACATACAATGAATTGCTCAACAGGCTAAATAATGAACATTGAAATAACTGTTTGTAGCGGCTGTATGTGAAATAAAACTATTGTTTCTTGGTGGGCGCATGTCGAGAATTGATCGTGATGCAAAATATCGCGATACATCACCATATCTAGATATCGTCACACTCCTAAAATAAATATGAACTGAATTGTATTTACATTTTGCTTCATCACTGGTGAGCTGCTGAGGTCTGGAAGCTGCAGAACAGATGCCATTTAAGTTGCTAGCTCATGTTAGACCCTTTAACCACCATGGGCAGTTTTTAGATCATCTTCTGCTCTTTAATAAAACATTTTTCATGTCTTAGCTGAAGTTTCTTTTTTTTTTGTCAAAAGTGAGCAGTGGATTTCATTCTAAATTCCTTCAGTCATCAGCTCGGATAACAAAGATCCAGAGCAGGATAGTAATGTTTAAACGAGTCTTAATTTAATTACACGTTAAAGAGATTCACTAAAAAGCAACAAAGGCATAGTTTAAATGTAAATCCAGACAACTGAAAGGGTCTCATGGGTGCATTAGTTGTGTGTTAGCACTTGAGAGGAACACAAAGGGCTTAGTGGCCTCTCCTCCGATTTGCCTTGCAGCCTGCAGAAGGAGGAACCACCAAAGAAGCTTTTCAGCCACCTCTTCATCCACTTGTCAAGTCTTTAAACTCAGAGAATAAAAGGAAGTTGAATTAGGTTGAATCTGCTCTTGGTGTATGTGAATAGGTGAAGCATTAAATGTTGCAGGTGTTACTGTGACTCACTGAACCCTCAAACACAGACCCAGACCTTAAGCAACCCAAAAACTATATCCTGCATGCACTGACTCTGAACTCACTCAAACATACTGGAGTCTGAGAGGACAGGAAGAAACGTCCAGCAGAACCAGAACCAGGATGAGTTCTGCCTGGACCCACTGGGGTCTGAGAGGACAGGTATTGTATTTATGTGTATACTCATAAAATAATGCAAATATTCTTGGAAAAAAAGCCTGCATGTCAGATGAACTTTAAACACTTGTTACTTTCCCTGCTGTTTGCTGTGGCCTGGTTGCATTTGGGTTCTGCTCCACAGCTGTACGCTATGATTACTATTGTTTATATATATGTTAATAAAACTGATTAGATTTATGTCCACAAATTGAGGATTCCAACTTTGTGATTTTTAAATCTGTATTTCTGTTATCTCCTTCTGAGAATCACACAAGTATTATATACATAATTTTAGCCACTAACTCTTTTGAAGTTTACTTTGGAAAGAAAACCTTTTTAACCTTCCAACACTCCTCAGCAGGTAAACAGATTCCTTCAATACCTGCTGTGTATAAATAACAGTGAGTGACAGCTTATTGCAGTAGACATGTAGCTCTAACAGTTGTTTCTGCAGGATGAAGAGGTTCATTGATTGATTACTCTCTCACCTGAGAGAGATCTTAAACCTGTTAACATGCGCAGGTCACATGAAACATCTGATCTCCATGTTTATTCAATCATCTGTCAAATCAGTTAACTGTGGTCACAACTTCAGATCAGCTGTTTCACAAACTCTAAACTTCTAAGAAACTCAAACAAATAATGAAATCTGAACAAATTCATATTTCCTGTCTACATCTAGAACCCTCTACAGGAGATCCTTCCTGTCTACATCTAGAACCCTCTACAGGAGATCCTTCCTGTCTACATCTAGAACCCTCTACAGGAGATCCTTCCTGTCTACATCTAGAACCCTCTACAGGAGATCCTTCCTGTCTACATCTAGAACCCTCTACAGGAGATCCTTCCTGTCTACATCTAGAACCCTCTACAGGAGATCCTTCC
>SSNP01000150.1:153617-171549 GCA_006937955.1 Pachypanchax playfairii | reverse complement strand
CCCCCCCCCCCCCCCCCCCCCACACACACACACAAAGAATAAAAAAACGAGGTGCATGCAGCGACAAATACACGAACAATCTGCAGCAAGTCCGGAACATCCACCTGTAACCTGGACCAGAGGCCTCCGGTTCACCGCAGCACTTTCAGCACTCGGGTTGTAAAAAAGTGCTTCACAAACAGCTGATTTTTATTCCTTTTGTTTTTCATTTATTCAGAATCTCTGACATAAAAATTTGAATTCACGTCTCTGTTCAGCGATTGTTCACATCGGTTACTGGATGAAACCGGTTCTCAAAAGCAGACGGAAAATATTTGGTTTGTCTGGAGGATTTTCAGTTTTCTTTCTGTAGAAAAATCCTCAATCTGATTGAGTTGGAAAAGAAAAAGCTCTTCACGATCCGCGGAGCCTGTAACCTTTGATGAGTCCTCAGGTCACAGTCCAAAAACCGAGACCCCAATCAAAGTCACCAGGGTCCATCAGTGCACCGCCACCGCGGACTGCAGTGCCTCGGCGGGGGCGGCCGGGCTGCTTTGGCCGGTGGCGGTCTGCGGGGACGTGGGACTTAGAGACTGTGGGGAATTGGCCTGGAAGGCTGGGATGTGCGCGGGCATCCCCGGAAGACCGGGCACGGAGGCAGGCGTGGGTTTGATGGGTACCGGGATTGCAGGAAGACTCTGGCCGCCATGGCAGATGGACTTGAGCGGCAGAGTATAGGCAGAGTAGTCACCGGGGGTCATGGAGAGGGGGGGCGCAGTGTCCATCATGCCTGGACCGTACATGTGCGGCCATGCCGGGCTCAGCTGGTTGTGTAGCGGGTATCCGGCGCTGGGGATGGCCGCCAACCCGCCGGGCATCTTATACTCTCTGGCGATGATGTTCTCGATGGCGAACGGGTGTTTGAAGCCGGACGGCTGCGACATGGAACTCAGGTTGTATCCAACCGGCATCTGCGGAAGGTGCGCGGCGGCATGCAGCGCGCTCAGCCTCAGTTTGGCCTGCTGCTGCAGATAGTGGGCGGCATCCTGTGGCTTGCTGGGGGCCAGTGGGTCAGTCACCTGCACGCTGCCCACCTTGAAGCGCTTTCTGCGCCGTAGAAAACTGCCGTTCTCGAACATGTCACCGCAATTTGGATGCAGAGCCCAGAAGCTGCCCTTTCCGGGCTGATCCGGCCTGCGCGGGATCTTGATAAAGCAATCGTTGAAGGACAGGTTGTGTCGCAGGGAGTTCTGCCATCGCTGCGTGTTCTCCCGGTAGTACGGAAACCGGTCCATGATGAACTTGTAAATGTCGCTGAGGGGGAGCATCTTCTCCGGGCAGCTCTGGATTGCCATGGCCGTCAGGGAGATGTACGAATATGGAGGCTTCTGGTCGCTGTAAGTGTTCCTCCCCGGGCGAGGCATTGTTCTCCTGCACCGGAGCGGACCGGACCGGACCGACCCGGGTCCGGATCACTTCTCTTTCAGGCTGATTGAAGTTTCTCCAAACGCTACCAGAGTCTCACTGCGTCTTTACGCAGGGCAGCAAACTGGGCTGCAGTTTGACGCTCATCTCTCAGGCGTTCAGATGGAAACACACTCCGGCTTCAAGCTGAAGAAAAGTTCCAGTTCCAGTAGAGTCGCTGCTCTCCTCCTCCTCCCTTCTGTGTTCCCGGCAGGTGCCGCGTGTTGTCCCGTTCAGATCCAACTGGCAGCTGCGCTGCGCCACGCGGCTGCTGCGTCCTCTGTGTCCCTCCACGCTGCTTCGTGTTTGGCTCCGTGTGCGGGCTGGACTAGACTCCGCTCAGAAGAGCTTCATTAATGGGACACTTTTTCACCGTCACATGACCACAGCGCTGGGGGGGGGGGCACTCGGAGTGTGAGCGCAGTGGCAGGTACTGACACAAGAACCAACAGCCACCAGATTCCACAGAAGCCACAGTGCGAGAAAAACAAGCAGAGAAGAACCTGAATGTGGCAGTGCCGGAGCCGCGGTGCCGGAGCCGCGGTGCCGGAGCCGCGGTGCGCCCCACAGAGCTCAGTTAGCGGCTTCAAGCAGTGTGTGGGCGTGCGTGTGTGTTTTGGGTGTCGGGGCTTCTGAAGTAGAAATAATCCGCAAGTTTCTTCTGTATTTTTTTGCTGATGTTTGACACGAGCTGGTGAAGGTGAGATCTGATGGAGGATCTGAGAGCCGTTTTGGTCCCGTTTTATTAACCGTCTCTTTTGTTTCTATATTTAAGAATGTTTACTTTTTAAATAAAATCTCAAAGGTAATTCAAAATAATCACTGACTGTTTTCATGTGAGCGCGTGCTTTATCCTTTAAATCGCATTTTAAAAAACAACAGTCGTTCTTTTTTTATGATTTAATCTCTTCCTCGTGAGGAAAATTCAAACTTTTCTTCGCTGATTAAGAGAATTTTATTTTCTAGATGCAAAGATTCATGTCGGAATTAGGCTATCAAAGAAAACTGGAAGTTTTATTTGTTCTGAGATCAAACTTGTTGTTTTTCCTATATCACAGTTTTAGATTATCAGACTAATGGATGTAGATAGAAAAGATTCCATTTAATTATTTTATTGTTATAAAAATAAAAAAATCACAAATTATAACATTTTATTTGATCTTTTTTAATCATTTTAATTGTGAGCCTTTAAAAAAAGTATGAGATTAAAAACCACCGATCAGGTCTGAACTGCTCCTGCAAAATAATCCCGATGAGAAAAGCTTTTATTTTCCTTTATAATCAGCTTCCTTCATTCAGTTTGCCCTTTTCTGTTGGGACGTTTTCTGTGTCACTTTTTGTGTCTCTTCTTGTTTTTCATTGTGATGAGTTGAAGGAGCAGACGGAGGATTAAAGAGGAAAAGAAAAAGGGGGGTGAGGGTTTGTGGGGGGCTCCTTTAACACAACTGACCTTTGACCTGTGACTGGCTAAAAAAATGATTTGTAAAGTTTCCTGGAAAAAAATGGAAAATTTAATTTAAACATTTTTTTTAACGTAACATTAGACTTTTTTAAAATCAAAAAACTAAATATAAAACAAACAGTATTTCTTCATTTGAGCTTTGCTCCTATTTTTAGTTTTAATTATTCATTAATATTTATTTATAGCTAAAACGAATAATTGTGGATATTAGATAAAGATTGAACATTTTTCATGTCTCAATTGTAATAAAATGTAAAATGTTATGTTGTAAATACACTACATGTCACACACACACACACAGTATCTCAGCTGAACTGCGCCGTTTTGGGAAGAGATCTGGATGTTCTTCTCTCCCCGTCTGGGGCCGACAGCACCGAGGGCTCTAACGACCACAGAGAACTTGACTTTCCACATTTTCAGTTTTCTCTTTCAGCCGCTGGGGTTTCTTCTTCTTCTTTAAATCAGAGTCTTATTCTAACAATTCATATCAGTTATACTTTTTAATCTCAAGGGGAATAGATATTGATGAATGGACCCAAATCCAGGTAAAAATAAAAAGGAAGAACTGACATGTCAGCAAACACCTTCCAGCACAGGTTAACACAGAAGCACAAGGAGAACACATGGGTGGGTGACTGTAGATCACTGTAGACACACAGTGGTGGAACTATTTGTCATGGAGTGTTGATTCAGCTGCTGGCAGGGAGATACAGAGCAGGTGTAGGTAATGAATGTGAGACCAGGATCACTTAGGAATACGATGAATACTGACAGGGATAACCAAGACACTCTTCTTTCTTCAAATCTGTAATCCAAAATCCAGATCTAAAAGCCAAGTAAAGGTTTGCCTGTCCTGACCTGTGTGAGCCATGGAGTTGAGCTCGTTGACTTAGAAAAATGTGCCACTGGAGCCGTGGTCCAAACAGGAAGCGATCCAAAATACAGGTAAGCACAGCAAGAGTAATCTGTGAAGTGGCTAGTAAAGGTCGGAACACTCTGACAACACGACTTGACAAGCGAAAGGTGCTGGAACATAAACGAGCTGGTGTCTGAAAAAAAGGAACAACCTGATTGAAATAACATGAAAGCGACTAAACTGTAAAACAACTCCAAACTAGAGAAAAAACTAAATGAAGAAATAAAGTTAAACTGTAAACTGTCCAAAACTAAAACACAGAATAAATAAAATGAATCAACTAAGAACAAAAGATAAACCAAAAACCTCAGAGAACAAAAAGTCTAGTAACTTGAGTTCAAAGTTCCCTCAGAGAGTAGAGGGTTCTAGCTGTGGACGGGAAGGATCTCCTGTAGAGGGTTCTAGCTGTAGACAGGAAGGATCTCCTGTAGAGGGTTCTAGCTGTAGACAGGAAGGATCTCCTGTAGAGGGTTCTAGCTGTAGACAGGAAGGTTCTCCTGTAGTGGTTTCTAGCTGTGGACAGGAAGGATCTCCTATAGAGGGTTCTAGCTGTGGACGGGAAGGATCTCCTGTAGAAGGTTCTAGCTGTAGACAGGAAGGATCTCCTGTAGAGGGTTCTAGCTGTAGACAGGAAGGATCTCCTGTAGAGGGTTCTAGCTGTAGACAGGAAGGTTCTCCTGTAGTGGTTTCTAGCTGTGGACAGGAAGGATCTCCTGTAGAGGGTTCTAGCTGTGGACGGGAAGGATCTCCTGTAGAGGGTTCTAGCTGTAGACAGGAAGGATCTCCTGTAGAGGGTTCTAGCTGTGGACGGGAAGGTTCTCCTGTGGATGGTTCTAGCTGTAGACAGGAAGGTTCTCCTGTGGATGGTTCTAGCTGTAGACAGGAAGGTTCTCCTGTAGAGGGTTCTAGCTGTGGACGGGAAGGATCTCCTGTAGAAGGTTCTAGCTGTAGACAGGAAGGATCTCCTGTAGAGGGTTCTAGCTGTAGACAGGAAGGTTCTCCTGTGGATGGTTCTAGCTGTAGACAGGAAGGATCTCCTGTGGATGGTTCTAGCTGTAGACAGGAAGGATCTCCTGTAGAGGGTTCTAGCTGTAGACAGGAAGGTTCTCCTGTGGATGGTTCTAGCTGTAGACAGGAAGGTTCTCCTGTGGATGGTTCTAGCTGTAGACAGGAAGGATCTCCTGTAGAGGGTTCTAGCTGTAGACAGGAAGGATCTCCTATAGAGGGTTCTAGCTGTGGACGGGAAGGATCTCCTGTAGAGGGTTCTAGCTGTGGACAGGAAGGATCTCCTGTGGTGGGTTCTAGCTGTAGACAGGAAGGATCTCCTGTAGAGGGTTCTAGCTGTAGACAGGAAGGTTCTCCTGTGGATGGTTCTAGCTGTGGACAGGAAGGATCTCCTGTAGAGGGTTCTAGCTGTAGACGGGAAGGATCTCCTGTAGAAGGTTCTAGCTGTAGACAGGAAGGTTCTCCTGTGGATGGTTCTAGCTGTAGACAGGAAGGTTCTCCTGTGGATGGTTCTAGCTGTAGACAGGAAGGCTCTCCTGTAGTGGTTTCTAGCTGTAGACAGGAAGGATCTCCTGTAGAGGGTTCTAGCTGTAGACAGGAAGGATCTCCTGTGGATGGTTCTAGCTGTAGACAGGAAGGATCTCCTGTAGAGGGTTCTAGCTGTAGACAGGAAGGATCTCCTGTAGAGGGTTCTAGCTGTGGACAGGAAGGATTTCCTGTAGAGGGTTCTAGCTGTAGACAGGAAGGTTCTCCTGTGGATGGTTCTAGCTGTAGACAGGAAGGATCTCCTGTAGAGGGTTCTAGCTGTAGACAGGAAGGATCTCCTGTAGAGGGTTCTAGCTGTGGACGGGAAGGATCTCCTGTAGAGGGTTCTAGCTGTAGACAGGAAGGTTCTCCTGTAGAGCTGGGTTCTAGCTGTAGACAGGAAGGATCTCCTGTAGTGGGTTCTAGCTGTAGACAGGAAGGTTCTCCTGTAGAGGGTTCTAGCTGTAGACAGGAAGGTTCTCCTGTGGATGGTTCTAGCTGTAGACAGGAAGTATCTCCTGTAGTGGGTTCTAGCTGTAGACAGGAAGGATCTCCTGTGGATGGTTCTAGCTGTAGACAGGAAGGATCTCCTGTAGAGGGTTCTAGCTGTAGACAGGAAGGATCTCCTGTAGAGGGTTCTAGCTGTAGACAGGAAGGATCTCCTGTAGAGGGTTCTAGCTGTGGACGGGAAGGATCTCCTGTAGAGGGTTCTAGCTGTAGACAGGAAGGTTCTCCTGTGGAGGGTTCTAGCTGGGGACGGGGAGGATCTCCTGTAGAAGGTTCTAGCTGTAGACAGGAAGGATCTCCTGTGGATGGTTCTAGCTGTAGACAGGAAGGATCTCCTGTAGAGGGTTCTAGCTGTAGACGGGAAGGATCTCCTGTAGAGGGTTCTAGCTGTGGACGGGAAGGATCTCCTGTAGAGGGTTCTAGCTGTAGACAGGAAGGTTCTCCTGTAGAGGGTTCTAGCTGTGGACGGGAAGGATCTCCTGTAGAAGGTTCTAGCTGTAGACAGGAAGGATCTCCTGTAGAGGGTTCTAGCTGTAGACAGGAAGGTTCTCCTGTAGTGGTTTCTAGCTGTGGACAGGAAGGATCTCCTATAGAGGGTTCTAGCTGTGGACGGGAAGGATCTCCTGTAGAGGGTTCTAGCTGTAGACAGGAAGGATCTCCTGTGGATGGTTCTAGCTGTAGACAGGAAGGTTCTCCTGTGGATGGTTCTAGCTGTAGACAGGAAGGTTCTCCTGTGGATGGTTCTAGCTGTAGACAGGAAGGTTCTCCTGTGGATGGTTCTACCTGTAGACAGGAAGGATCTCCTGTAGTGGTTTCTAGCTGTAGACAGGAAGGATCTCCTGTAGAGGGTTCTAGCTGTGGACAGGAAGGTTCTCCTGTGGATGGTTCTAGCTGTAGACAGGAAGGATCTCCTGTAGTGGGTTCTAGCTGTAGACAGGAAGGATCTCCTGTAGTGGGTTCTAGCTGTAGACAGGAAGGTTCTCCTGTAGAGGGTTCTAGCTGTAGACAGGAAGGTTCTCCTGTGGATGGTTCTAGCTGTAGACAGGAAGGATCTCCTGTAGTGGGTTCTAGCTGTAGACAGGAAGGATCTCCTGTGGATGGTTCTAGCTGTAGACAGGAAGGATCTCCTGTAGAGGGTTCTAGCTGTAGACAGGAAGGATCTCCTGTAGAGGGTTCTAGCTGTGGACAGGAAGGATCTCCTGTGGATGGTTCTAGCTGTAGACAGGAAGGATCTCCTGTAGAGGGTTCTAGCTGTAGACAGGAAGGATCTCCTGTAGAGGGTTCTAGCTGTAGACAGGAAGGATCTCCTGTAGAGGGTTCTAGCTGTAGACAGGAAGGATCTCCTGTAGAGGGTTCTAGCTGTAGACAGGAAGGTTCTCCTGTGGATGGTTCTAGCTGTAGACAGGAAGGATCTCCTGTAGTGGGTTCTAGCTGTAGACAGGAAGGATCTCCTGTAGAGGGTTCTAGCTGTAGACAGGAAGGATCTCCTGTAGATGGTTCTAGCTGTAGACAGGAAGGATCTCCTGTAGAGGGTTCTAGCTGTAGACAGGAAGGATCTCCTGTAGAGGGTTCTAGCTGTAGACAGGAAGGTTCTCCTGTAGTGGTTTCTAGCTGTGGACAGGAAGGATCTCCTATAGAGGGTTCTAGCTGTGGACGGGAAGGATCTCCTGTAGAGGGTTCTAGCTGTAGACAGGAAGGTTCTCCTGTGGATGGTTCTAGCTGTAGACAGGAAGGATCTCCTGTAGAGGGTTCTAGCTGTAGACAGGAAGGTTCTCCTGTGGATGGTTCTAGCTGTAGACAGGAAGGTTCTCCTGTGGATGGTTCTAGGTGTAGACAGGAAGGATCTCCTGTAGTGGGTTCTACCTGTAGACAGGAAGGATCTCCTGTAGAGGGTTCTAGCTGTAGACAGGAAGGTTCTCCTGTGGATGGTTCTAGCTGTAGACAGGAAGGTTCTCCTGTGGATGGTTCTAGCTGTAGACAGGAAGGATCTCCTGTAGTGGATTCTAGCTGTAGACAGGAAGGATCTCCTGTAGAGGGTTCTAGCTGTAGACAGGAAGGTTCTCCTGTGGATGGTTCTAGCTGTAGACAGGAAGGATCTCCTGTAGAGGGTTCTAGCTGTAGACAGGAAGGTTCTCCTGTAGTGGTTTCTAGCTGTGGACAGGAAGGATCTCCTGTAGAGGGTTCTAGCTGTAGACAGGAAGGATCTCCTGTGGATGGTTCTAGCTGTAGACAGGAAGGATCTCCTGTAGAGGGTTCTAGCTGTAGACAGGAAGGGTCTCCCGTAGAGGGGTCTAGCTGTAGACAGGAAGGTTCTCCTGTGGCTGGTTCTAGCTGTAGACAGGAAGGATCTCCTGTAGTGGGTTCTAGCTGTAGACAGGAAGGTTCTCCTGTGGATGGTTCTAGCTGTAGACAGGAAGGTTCTCCTGTGGATGGTTCTAGCTGTAGACAGGAAGGATCTCCTGTAGAGGGTTCTAGCTGTAGACAGGAAGGATCTCCTGTAGAGGGTTCTAGCTGTAGACAGGAAGGATCTCCTGTGGATGGTTCTAGCTGTAGACAGGAAGGATCTCCTGTAGAGGGTTCTAGCTGTGGACGGGAAGGATCTCCTGTAGAGGGTTCTAGCTGTAGACAGGAAGGTTCTCCTGTGGATGGTTCTAGCTGTAGACGGGAAGGATCTCCTGTAGAGGGTTCTAGCTGTAGACAGGAAGGTTCTCCTGTGGATGGTTCTAGCTGTAGACGGGAAGGATCTCCTGTAGAGGGTTCTAGCTGTGGACGGGAAGGATCTCCTGTAGAAGGTTCTAGCTGTAGACAGGAAGGATCTCCTGTAGAGGGTTCTAGCTGTAGACAGGAAGGTTCTCCTGTGGATGGTTCTAGCTGTAGACAGGAAGGATCTCCTGTGGATGGTTCTAGCTGTAGACAGGAAGGATCTCCTGTAGAGGGTTCTAGCTGTAGACAGGAAGGTTCTCCTGTGGATGGTTCTAGCTGTAGACAGGAAGGTTCTCCTGTGGATGGTTCTAGCTGTAGACAGGAAGGATCTCCTGTAGAGGGTTCTAGCTGTAGACAGGAAGGATCTCCTGTAGTGGGTTCTAGCTGTAGACAGGAAGGTTCTCCTGTAGAGGGTTCTAGCTGTAGACAGGAAGGTTCTCCTGTGGATGGTTCTAGCTGTAGACAGGAAGGATCTCCTGTAGAGGGTTCTAGCTGTAGACGGGAAGGATCTCCTGTAGAGGGTTCTAGCGGTAGACAGGAAGGATCTCCTGTAGAGCGTTCTAGCTGTAGACAGGAAGGATCTCCTGTGGATGGTTCTAGCTGTAGACAGGAAGGTTCTCCTGTGGATGGTTCTAGCTGTGGACGGGAAGGATCTCCTGTAGAGGGTTCTAGCTGTAGACAGGAAGGATCTCCTGTAGAGGGTTCTAGCTGTAGACAGGAAGGTTCTCCTGTGGATGGTTCTAGCTGTAGACGGGAAGGATCTCCTGTGGATGGTTCTAGCTGTAGACAGGAAGGATCTCCTGTAGAGGGTTCTAGCTGGGGACAGGAAGGATCTCCTGTGGATGGTTCTAGCTGTAGACAGGAAGGATCTCCTGTACAGGGTTCTAGCTGTAGACGGGAAGGATCTCCTGTAGAGGGTTCTAGCTGTAGACAGGAAGGATCTCCTGTAGAGGGTTCTAGCTGTAGACAGGAAGGTTCTCCTGTGGATGGTTCTAGCTGTAGACAGGAAGGATCTCCTGTAGAGGGTTCTAGCTGTGGACAGGAAGGATCTCCTGTAGAGGGTTCTAGCTGTAGACAGGAAGGATCTCCTGTGGATGGTTCTAGCTGTAGACAGGAAGGATCTCCTGTAGAGGGTTCTAGCTGTGGACGGGAAGGATCTCCTGTAGAGGGTTCTAGCTGTAGACAGGAAGGTTCTCCTGTAGAGGGTTCTAGCTGTGGACGGGAAGGATCTCCTATAGAGGGTTCTAGCTGTAGACAGGAAGGATCTCCTGTGGATGGTTCTAGCTGTAGACAGGAAGGTTCTCCTGTGGATGGTTCTAGCTGTAGACAGGAAGGTTCTCCTGTGGATGGTTCTAGCTGTGGACGGGAAGGATCTCCTGTAGAGGGTTCTAGCTGTAGACAGGAAGGATCTCCTGTACATGGTTCTAGCTGTAGACGGGAAGGATCTCCTGTAGAGGGTTCTAGCTGTAGACAGGAAGGATCTCCTGTAGAGGGTTCTAGTTGTCGACAGGAAGGATCTCCTGTAGAGGGGTCTAGCTGTAGACAGGAAGGTTCTCCTGTGGATGGTTCTAGCTGTAGACAGGAAGGATCTCCTGTAGAGGGTTCTAGCTGTGGACGGGAAGGATCTCCTGTAGAGGGTTCTAGCTGTAGACAGGAAGGATCTCCTGTAGAGGGTTCTAGCTGTAGACAGGAAGGTTCTCCTGTGGATGGTTCTAGCTGTAGACAGGAAGGATCTCCTGTAGAGGGTTCTAGCTGTGGACAGGAAGGATCTCCTGTAGAGGGTTCTAGCTGTAGACAGGAAGGATCTCCTGTAGAGGGTTCTAGCTGTAGACGGGAAGGTTCTCCTGTGGATGGTTCTAGCTGTAGACAGGAAGGATCTCCTGTAGAGGGTTCTAGCTGTGGACGGGAAGGATCTCCTGTAGAGGGTTCTAGCTGTAGACGGGAAGGTTCTCCTGTAGAGGGTTCTAGCTGTAGACAGGAAGGTTCTCCTGTGGATGGTTCTAGCTGTAGACAGGAAGGTTCTCCTGTGGTGGTTCTAGCTGTGGACAGGAAGGATCTCCTATAGAGGGTTCTAGCTGTGGACGGGAAGGATCTCCTGTAGAGGGTTCTAGCTGTAGACGGGAAGGTTCTCCTGTGGAGGGTTCTAGCTGTGGACGGGATGGGTGTCCTGTAGAGGGTTCTAGCTGTGGACAGGAAGGTTCTCCTGTAGATGGTTCTAGCTGTAGACAGGAAGGATCTCCTGTGGATGGTTCTAGCTGTAGACAGGAAGGATCTCCTGTAGAGGGTTCTAGCTGTAGACAGGAAGGATCTCCTGTAGAGGGTTCTAGCTGTAGACAGGAAGGTTCTCCTGTGGATGGTTCTAGCTGTAGACAGGAAGGTTCTCCTGTGGATGGTTCTAGCTGTAGACAGGAAGGTTCTCCTGTGGATGGTTCTAGCTGTAGACAGGAAGGATCTCCTGTAGTGGTTTCTAGCTGTAGACAGGAAGGATCTCCTGTAGAGGGTTCTAGCTGTAGACAGGAAGGTTCTCCTGTGGATGGTTCTAGCTGTAGACAGGAAGGATCTCCTGTAGTGGGTTCTAGCTGTAGACAGGAAGGTTCTCCTGTGGATGGTTCTAGCTGTGGACAGGAAGGATCTCCTGTAGAGGGTTCTAGCTGTAGACAGGAAGGTTCTCCTGTGGATGGTTCTAGCTGTAGACAGGAAGGTTCTCCTGTAGAGGGTTCTAGCTGTAGACAGGAAGGATCTCCTGTAGAGGGTTCTAGCTGTAGACAGGAAGGATCTCCCGTAGAGTGTTCTAGCTGTGGACTGGAAGGATCTCCCGTAGAGGGTTCTAGCTGTGGACAGGAAGGATCTCCCGTAGAGTGTTCTAGCTGTGGACAGGAAGGATCTCCCGTAGAGGGTTCTAGCTGTGGACAGGAAGGTTCTCCTGTAGAGGGTTCTAGCTGTGGACAGGAAGGATCTCCTGTAGTGGGATCTAGCTGTAGACAGGAAGGTTCTCCTGTAGAGGGTTCTAGCTGTAGACAGGAAGGATCTCCCGTAGAGTGTTCTAGCTGTGGACTGGAAGGATCTCCCGTAGAGGGTTCTAGCTGTGGACAGGAAGGATCTCCCGTAGAGTGTTCTAGCTGTGGACAGGAAGGATCTCCCGTAGAGGGTTCTAGCTGTAGAAAGAAAGGATCTCCTGTAGAGGGTTCTAGCTGTGGATAGGAAGGTTCTCCTGTAGAGGGTTCTAGCTGTAGACAGGAAGGTTCTCCTGTGGAGGGTTCTAGCTGTGGACAGGAAGGATCTCCTATAGAGGGTTCTAGCTGTGGACGGGAAGGATCTCCTGTAGAGGGTTCTAGCTGTAGACAGGAAGGTTCTCCTGTGGATGGTTCTAGCTGTAGACAGGAAGGATCTCCTGTAGAGGGTTCTAGCTGTGGACAGGAAGGAGTTCCTGTAGAGGGTTCTAGCTGTAGACAGGAAGGATCTCCTGTGGATGGTTCTAGCTGTAGACAGGAAGGATCTCCTGTGGATGGTTCTAGCTGTAGACAGGAAGGATCTCCTGTACAGGGTTCTAGCTGTAGACGGGAAGGATCTCCTGTAGAGGGTTCTAGCTGTGGACAGGAAGGATCTCCTATAGTGGTTTCTAGCTGTGGACAGGAAGGATCTCCTGTAGAGGGTTCTAGCTGTAGACAGGAAGGTTCTCCTGTGGATGGTTCTAGCTGTAGACAGGAAGGATCTCCTGTAGAGGGTTCTAGCTGTAGACAGGAAGGTTCTCCTGTGGATGGTTCTAGCTGTAGACGGGAAGGTTCTCCTGTAGAGGGTTCTAGCTGTAGACAGGAAGGATCTCCTGTAGAGGGTTCTAGCTGTAGACAGGAAGGATCTCCTGTAGAGGGTTCTAGCTGTAGACAGGAAGGATCTCCTGTAGTGGGTTCTAGCTGTAGACAGGAAGGTTCTCCTGTAGACGGTTCTAGCTGTAGACAGGAAGGTTCTCCTGTGGATGGTTCTAGCTGTAGACAGGAAGTATCTCCTGTAGTGGGTTCTAGCTGTAGACAGGAAGGTTCTCCTGTGGATGGTTCTAGCTGTAGACAGGAAGGATCTCCTGTAGAGGGTTCTAGCTGTAGACAGGAAGGATCTCCTGTAGAGGGTTCTAGCTGTAGACAGGAAGGATCTCCTGTGGATGGTTCTAGCTGTAGACAGGAAGGATCTCCTGTAGAGGGTTCTAGCTGTGGACGGGAAGGATCTCCTGTAGAGGGTTCTAGCTGTAGACAGGAAGGATCTCCTGTAGAGGGTTCTAGCTGTAGACAGGAAGGATCTCCTGTAGAGGGTTCTAGCTGTAGACAGGAGGGATCTCCTGTAGAGGGTTCTAGCTGTGGACAGAAGGGATCTCCTGTAGATGGTTCTAGCTGTGGACAGGAAGGTTCTCCTGTAGAGGGTTCTAGCTGTGGACGGGAAGGATCTCCTGTAGAGGGTTCTAGCTGTAGACAGGAAGGATCTCCTGTAGAGGGTTCTAGCTGTAGACAGGAAGGTTCTCCTGTGGATGGTTCTAGCTGTGGACAGGAAGGATCTCCTGTAGAGGGTTCTAGCTGTAGACAGGAAGGTTCTCCTGTGGACGGTTCTAGCTGTAGACAGGAAGGATCTCCTGTAGAGGGTTCTAGCTGTGGACAGGAAGGTTCTCCTGTAGAGGGTTCTAGCTGTGGACAGGTCTTGGTCTGTGTTTGATGTGTAACCCAAGCGTTCATCTGTTTGTTGTTTTTACAAATAACAGTAACTGTGTAAAAATTAATGTTAATTTGTTGTTGTTTTTTTAAATTTTAAACAACACTAAATGAACTGGTTGGAGGTCATTATTGAAATGAAATGAAAAATACTTTATTTATCCCAGAAGGGAAATTCAACTGGAGATACAGAGAACAGCTTGACCTTCACTCTCCAGGCAGCCATGGGTCACAGTGTGCCCGGCGCAAGTCGTTCAGGCCAGCCAAGATCACACAGGAGAATACATACAAATACATACATACATATACATAAGCACGCATCAGCCTGTGTGTTAGGAAAAAAGAATAAGACCACGTAAGGTCAGAGGGAGGAGAAAAAAGGGTCCCTACACCCAGTGCCCCAACATGAGGGGCGCTTGATGAAAGCAATAAAAACCTCCAGCGGGGGGGTTCACGAGACATGTTGAGAACTTTCTTGAGGATGTGAATGTAATCAGTGTATGTGGTTGTGTGAGGAGAGTTATCAAGGACACTGTCTTTGGGACAACGCAGATGTTATGTCTTCCACAGTCTTTGGCGCCCGGTGGGCACGGGTAAGGAGGGGGCTGTGTGTCTAGGTGCTCACTGCTCCAGGAGGAATTTAGTGTTTTGGCCTTGAGGCCAGCCGAAAAGAGATAACAGAGATTAAGTCAAAGCTGAAGAATTGCAACAGCTTCTCATTCTCCATATGGTGCACTATTGTGGAAAAATGTCAGAATCATCCTAATTAGGCCAAATTGCATAGTACCAATAATCAATCAATCACTTCTCCACTCCGAGCCGAAACGGCAACTTCTCCAAGGTGGCACCAATCCTTCCAGTGAGATCCAGCAGTGCACCCAGTTTACGGTTCAGCTCCAGGACCCCATCAGCCAGCTTACGATCCTGCTCCTGGACCTCCCGGTTCCCGTTCGAGAATCACAGCCAGCTGGTCGCGGTACTGCTCCGAGACCGCATCCAGTTTGCGATCCAGATCTCCGAATCTTTTAGTACAAGTGTTGCCAGATCCAGCCCATAACATCCATAACTTTAGAATTTGTAGATACATCAGGTAACCACCAACGCCGATCAGCAGGTACCCCACGATCAATAATCCAAATATGTAAACATCCTCCACGTCTTCAACAGCCAGAACAGACAGGCATACCATCTTCCACTCACCCCAGGAATCCATGGTAAACCCAGCCGGGAGGGTCGACTCCGGGCATGACGGCTCCCCCTTTTTCAGCCATAAGTTTGAAAAAACTTTTTCCAATGCGTTGAGTGACCACGAAACCAGATCCATTTTCTAATTTTCAATTTGCAGCAGCCAGTACAGAGAAACACAGAGACGAGACGAAAAGCAGGAACAGTGGGGGAGGAGGAAGATAAGGGAGCAGCAGGAAAGCGTCCGTTCACAACGAGAGGCAGAAGAAGAGGAGGTTGTTTGATTTGGAAAAATAAAATGACCAGTTTGTTGTGGTGAGTGAGTAAAGAAACAGGATAATGGGTAACAGCTGCCTGTTAAAACATTGTGTTCTGTTACTTTAAGAAAATAAAGCTTTATATAGTTTGTATGTGATGTAGGTTACAGCTCAAACCCAGCTGTGTGAAACCATAGATATAAACACTAGATACCTTGTCCCTGCTGTTGGCTAATGGGGGCGAACGTCTGCAAACGGCGGCCATCTTGCTACAGGGAACTGTCTAACTCATCACACGGTGTTTATGCTGCTTGAACTTTTTAAATATTTATAACTTGCTCAAATTCACACTGATTTTCAGATGATTTGGGTTTTTATAAATGTCAAACATGTATTTATGACTGGTTCTGGTTCTGCTAGAGGTTTCTTCCTGTTAAAAGGGAGTCGTTCCTTTCCACTGTCACCAATGGTGCTGCTCAGGATGGGGGATTCAACCCAATCAGCTGGTTCATTAGATAGAAAATGTTTTATTATTAATTGGTTGATTTTTCTGTGAAGTGCCTTGAAATAACTTTGTCATGAACTGGAACTTTATAAATAAATAAACTTGAAACTTAATCACTCTACCTGTTTGATGCTTTAAATATTTAATTCTTAATTTACCATGTAATTCAACTTTAGGAGTTGGTATCTCTTAAACTTTTTTGTGAATTTAAAAATGTATCAGTCTTTTTGTTTCTACGTCATCTTTATTTCTGTTGGGATTGATGTAACACAAATTTGATTAAAAATTAAAGTGGAACTCTTTAATTACGAGGCCTTCCTCAGCAAAACCTGAATCATCCAAGTCAGTGATGTACAAATGAGAGTATTATTTAGGAAACATGCTGGAAATAGTTATGCAAATTCACTGGAGTTCACAGTGGCAGACCTTCCACTCGTGCCTGCAGATTCATTAAATGCACTATGCAAATTTAATGTAGCAGCTTTAGTAATGCCTGTTAATTTATTCAGATTTATTGAGTAAGACTTGTAAAAAGAAGCAGTTTAATTAGCTCATCGACTCGGCTGGTGGCTGCTGATTGAGCTTTTTAGAAACTCTTGTTAGGCATGAGGAAAGGTCTCAGAAAATATGTTTCACAGAACGAGGATGATGAGGAGAGGAAGGCCAGGTGGAGTTGAGGAGGAGACTTACAGTAAGTAAAATAAAAAGTCCTGGTCCCACCCTGGACTGCTGCAGAACGTCCTGAGTATTATCTGATTCCTTTATCACATATAGACTGATTTCACTTCTGATTCATTTAATTAAGGTCCTGAATAATTTGGAGTTTGTTGGACTGAATGAAACGAGTCTTTAGAAGCTGTTTGGAGTCATTTCACTTTTCAAGCTGATGTTTCCAGACGACCAGTTTGTCTCTAAGAGCTCAGGACAGACGAGTGGACGGTTTCTGAGGAGACAATAAAAGAGTCATTTACAGAGTTTACATCACAACTCAGAATGTTGGAGATTTTAAGGTTTTACGATGTTTTGAAAAGGTTACAGAACCCTGGACGCCATCAGAACCCTGGACCGAATCAGAACCCTGGACATCATCAGTACCCTGGACCGCATCAGAACCCTGGACCGCATCAGAACCCTGGAAATCATCAGAACCCTAGACCGCACCAGAACCCTGGACGCCATCAGAACCCTGGACCGAATCAGAACCCTGGACATCATCAGTACCCTGGACCGCATCAGAACCCTGGACCGCATCAGAACCCTGGACCGCATCAGAACCCTGGACATCATCAGTACCCTGGACCGCATCAGAACCCTGGACCGCATCAGAACCCTGGAAATCATCAGAACCCTAGACCGCACCAGAACCCTGGACGCCATCAGAACCCTGGACCGAATCAGAACCCTGGACATCATCAGTACCCTGGACCGCATCAGAACCCTGGACCGCATCAGAACCCTGGACGCATCAGAACCCTGGACCGAATCAGAACCCTGGACATCATCAGTACCCTGGACCGCATCAGAACCCTGGACCGCATCAGAACCCTGGACCGAATCAGAACCCTGGACATCATCAGTACCCTGGACTGCATCAGAACCCTGGACCGCATCAGAACCCTGGAAATCATCAGAACCCTAGACCGCACCAGAACCCTGGACGCGATCAGAACCCTGGACCGAATCAGAACCCTGGACATCATCAGTACCCTGGACCGCATCAGAACCCTGGACCGCATCAGAACCCTGGGCATCATCAGTACCCTGGACCGCATCAGAACCCTGGACAGCATCAGAACCCTGGACATCATCAGAACCCTGGACCGAATCAGAACCCTGGACATCATCAGTACCCTGGACCGAATCAGAACCCTGGACATCATCAGTACCCTGGACCGCATCAGTACCCTGGACCGCATCAGAACCCTGGACCGCATCAGAACCCTGGAAATCATCAGAACCCTAGACCGCACCAGAACCCTGGACGCCATCAGAACCCTGGACCGAATCAGAACCCTGGACATCATCAGTACCCTGGACCGCATCAGAACCCTGGACGCCATCAGAACCCTGGACCGAATCAGAACCCTGGACATCATCAGTACCCTGGACCGAATCAGAACCCTGGACCGCATCAGAACCCTGGACCGCATCAGAACCCTGGACATCATCAGTACCCTGGACCGAATCAGAACCCTGGACATCATCAGTACCCTGGACCGCATCAGAACCCTGGACGCCATCAGAACCCTGGACCGAATCAGAACCCTGGACATCATCAGTACCCTGGACCGAATCAGAACCCTGGACCGCATCAGTACCCTGGACCGAATCAGAACCCTGGACCGCATCAGAACCCTGGACCTCATCAGAACCCTGGACCGCATCAGAACCCTGGACCGAATCAGAACCCTGGACATCATCAGTACCCTGGACCGCATCAGAACCCTGGACGCCATCAGAACCCTGGACCGAATCAGAACCCTGGACATCATCAGTACCCTGGACCGCATCAGAACCCTGGACCGCATCAGAACCCTGGACCGAATCAGAACCCTGGACCGCATCAGAACCCTGGACCGCATCAGAACCCTGGAAATCATCAGAACCCTAGACCGCACCAGAACCCTGGACGCCATCAGAACCCTGGACCGAATCAGAACCCTGGACATCATCAGTACCCTGGACCGCATCAGAACCCTGGACGCCATCAGAACCCTGGACCGAATCAGAACC
>SSNP01000150.1:67990-153022 GCA_006937955.1 Pachypanchax playfairii | reverse complement strand
GTATAAGAGACAGAATCAGACCCCTGGACCTCATCAGTACCCTGGACCGCATCAGAACCCTGGACGCCATCAGAACCCTGGACCGAATCAGAACCCTGGACATCATCAGTACCCTGGACCGCATCAGAACCCTGGACATCATCAGTACCCTGGACCGCATCAGAACCCTGGACCGCATCAGAACCCTGGAAATCATCAGAACCCTGGACCGAATCAGAACCCTGGACCGCATCAGAACCCTGGACCGAATCAGAACCCTGGACATCATCAGTACCCTGGACCGCATCAGAACCCTGGACATCATCAGTACCCTGGACCGAATCAGAACCCTGGACATCATCAGTACCCTGGACCGCATCAGAACCCTGGACCGCATCAGAACCCTGGAAATCATCAGAACCCTAGACCGCACCAGAACCCTGGAAATCATCAGTACCCTGGACCGCATCAGAACCCTGGACAGCATCAGAACCCTGGAAATCATCAGAACCCTGGACCAAATCAGAACCCTGGACATCATCAGTACCCTGGACCGCATCAGAACCCTGGACCGCATCAGAACCCTGGACCGAATCAGAACCCTGGACCGCATCAGAACCCTGAACCACATCAGAACCCTGGACCTCATTAGAACCCTGGTCATCAGAACCCTGGACCTCATCAGAACCCTGGACCTCATCAGAACCCTGGACCTCATCAGAACCCTGGACCGCATCAGAACCCTGGACTGCATCAGAACCCTGTTCATCAGAACCCTGGACTTCATCAGAACCCTGGACGTCATCAGAACCCTGGTCATCAGAACCCTGGTCATCAGAACCCTGGACGTCATCAGAACCCTGGACCGCATCAGAACCCTGTTCATCAGAACCCTGGACTTCATCAGAACCCTGGACCTCATCAGTACCCTGGACAGCATCAGAACCCTGGACCTCCTCAGTACCCTGGACAGCATCAGAACCCTGGACCGCATCAGAACCCTGGACCGCATCAGAACCCTGAACCACATCAGAACCCTGGACCGAATCAGAACCCTGGACCGCATCAGAACCCTGGACCGAATCAGAACCCTTGACCTCATCAGAACCCTGGACCGCATCAGAACCCTGGACCGCATCAGAACCCTGGACCGAATCAGAACCCTGGACATCATCAGAACCCTGGACCGCATCAGAACCCTGGACCGCATCAGAACCCTGGACCGAATCAGAACCCTGGACATCATCAGTACCCTGGACCGCATCAGAACCCTGGACCGCATGAGAACCCTGGACCGAATCAGAACCCTGGACATCATCAGTACCCTGGACCGCATCAGAACCCTGGACCGCATCAGAACCCTGGAAATCATCAGAACCCTAGACCGCACCAGAACCCTGGACCGCATCAGAACCCTGGACCGCATCAGAACCCTGGACAACATCAGAACCCTGGACCGCATCAGAACCCTGGACCGCATCAGAACCCTGGACCGAATCAGAACCCTTGACCGCATCAGAACCCTGGACGGAATCAGAACCCTGGACCGAATCAGAACCCTGGACCGCATCAGAACCCTGGACTGCATCAGAACCCTGTTCATCAGAACCCTGGACTTCATCAGAACCCTGGTCATCAGAACCCTGGACATCATCAGTACCCTGGACCGCATCAGTACCCTGGACCGCATCAGAACCCTGGACCGAATCAGAACCCTGGACATCATCAGTACCCTGGACCGCATCAGAACCCTGGACCGCATCAGAACCCTGGAAATCATCAGAACCCTAGACCGCACCAGAACCCTGGACATCATCAGTACCCTGGACCGAATCAGAACCCTGGACATCATCAGTACCCTGGACCGCATCAGAACCCTGGACGCCATCAGAACCCTGGACCGAATCAGAACCCTGGACATCATCAGTACCCTGGACCGCATCAGAACCCTGGACCGCATCAGAACCCTGGAAATCATCAGAACCCTGGACCAAATCAGAACCCTGGACATCATCAGTACCCTGGACCAAATCAGAACCCTGGACATCATCAGTACCCTGGACCGCATCAGAACCCTGGACCGCATCAGAACCCTGGACCGCATCAGAACCCTGGAAATCATCAGAACCCTAGACCGCACCAGAACCCTGAACCGCATCAGAACCCTGGACCGAATCAGAACCCTGGACCGCATCAGAACCCTGGACCGCATCAGAACCCTGGACATCATCAGAACCCTGGACCGCATCAGAACCCTGGACCTCATCAGAACCCTGGACCTCATCAGAACCCTGGACGTCATCAGAACCCTGGTCATCAGAACCCTGGTCATCAGAACCCTGGACGTCATCAGAACCCTGGTCATCAGAACAATGGTCATCAGAACCCTGGTCATCAGAACCCTGGTCATTAGAACCCTGGACTTCATCAGAACCCTGGTCATCAGAACCCTGGTCATCAGAACCCTGGTCTTCAGAACCCTGGACCTCATCAGAACAATGGTCATCAGAACCCTGGTCATCAGAACAATGGTCATCAGAACCCTGGTCATCAGAACCCTGGACCTCATCAGAACCCTGGTCATCAGAACCCTGGTCATCAGAACCCTGGACCTCATCAGAACCCTGGTCATCAGAACCCTGGACCTCATCAGAACCCTGGTCATCAGAACCCTGGTCATCAGAACCCTGGACTTCATCAGAACCCTGGACCGCATCAGAACCCTGGACTGCATCAGAACCCTGTTCATCAGAACCCTGGACTTCATCAGAACCCTGGTCATCAGAACCCTGGACCTCATCAGAACCCTGGACCTCAACAGAACCCTGGACGTCATCAGAACCCTGGTCATCAGAACCCTGGTCATCAGAACCCTGGACTTCATCAGAACCCTGGACCGCATCAGAACCCTGTTCATCAGAACCCTGGACTTCATCAGAACCCTGGACCTCATCAGAACCCTGGACCTCATCAGAACCCTGGACGTCATCAGAACCCTGGTCATCAGAACCCTGGACCTCATTAGAACCCTGGTCATCAGAACAATGGTCATCAGAACCCTGGTCATCAGAACCCTGGACCTCATTAGAACCCTGGTCATCAGAACAATGGTCATCAGAACCCTGGTCATCAGAACAATGGTCATCAGAACCCTGGTGATCAGAACCCTGGACCTCATCAGAACCCTGGTCATCAGAACCCTGGACGCCCACCCGTTTCTTCTGCTGGACCCAATAAATGATCATCTTATTTTGCTGTACGTTGATCTTCATCCACGGTTTATAACTTCACATTCAACTCAGCTGATTTCTTGAGTTTTGATTCCAAAATACCAGTTTTACGTTCCTCATGCATCAACATGTCCTAAAGGTTTTATCCCAGCAAATGGCAGCGAGGTCTCTTAGTCTGCAGCATCAAGAGAAAACAGATTGAGACTTAGTGAGTTAAACCCATAGATAACCTGCAGGAAATCTCTGCAGCTCTTCCAGGGAATCATGTACCTGTTTGGAAGAAAAATGAAACAAGAGGCTTCTTTGACATGAAGAATTGCTTTGAGAGGCTCAGTCCAAGCAGAAATGCTCTTTGAGTCCAGCTCAGCTGATTGCTTTGCTCTCCCGACGATGTCAATTTTTATTCAAGGAGTGGTCGGCATTAAGGTGGCTGCATGTCAAGGGTCCTTGTTGGTGGCAGGTGGTTCCTGAAGCCCTGCTCCATTATCAGGTGAGCAGTTGAAAGCTCACACAGTAACATCACATTAATGTCACGGATTCATGAAGCGCTCAGAGTGAATCCCCGGCTGTCTCTCTGAAATCGTTTTGCTTTGTTCCCATTGATGCAACTGAAACTCAATGAGCCACAGAACATCAATCAAACTGCTGTGATATCCAGGGAGCAACGGCCGACAAGGAAGTCATTCCATTCCATGAATCTGTTGTATTTACAGGCTGTAATGCAATAATAAAGACAGAATGGGTCGAGGTTGAAAGGGAGTGATGAAGGATATATCCTTCCACTCAAACCTCAAAACAAAACTACACAAACCATCTTAAATCAGTCTGTGTTTCTAATTTCACTTTGAAGCCTCATGAAAATCAGCTGTTGAATGTTTTGACAATGAACTTGTTTTTATTTTCTATGAAAAGACAAACACAAAAAACTTCAGAGGTTTTTAAAAGACCAGAGTGAGCCTCCCTCCCTCCCTGCCTGTCTGCCTGCCTGTCTGCCTGTCTGCCTGTCTGTCTGCCTGTCTGTCTGTCTGTCTGTCTGTCTGTCTGTCTGTCTGTCTGTCTGTCTGTCTGTCTGTCTGCCTGCCTGCCTGCCTGTCTGTCTGTCTGTCTGTCTGTCTGTCTGTCTGTCTGTCTGTCTGTCTGCCTGCCTGCCTGCCTGCCTCCCTCCCTCCCTGCCTGTCTTTCTGTCTGTCTGCCTGCCTGTCTGCCTGCCTGTCTGCCTCCCTCCCTGCCTGTCTGCCTGCCTGCCTGCCTGCCTGCCTGCCTGCCTGTCTGCCTGCCTGCCTGTCTGTCTGTCTGTCTGTCTGTCTGTCTGCCTGCCTGCCTGCCTCCCTCCCTGCCTGCCTGCCTCCCTCCCTCCCTCTCTCCCTCTCTCCCTCTCTCCCTCCCTGCTTGTCTGCCTGCCTCCCTCCCTTTCTCCCTCCCTCCTGCTCTAGGGAAGGAGGTGGTCTAGGGACTGGGAGGTGCTCTAGGGACTGGGAGGTGGTCTAGGGACTGGGAGGTGGTCTAGGGAAGGAGGTGGTCTAGGGACTGGGAGGTGGTCTAGGGACTGGGAGGTGGTCTAGGGACTGGGAGGTGGTCTAGGGACTGGGAGGTGGTCTAGGGACTGGGAGGTGGTCTAGGGAAGGAGGTGGTCTAGGGACTGGGAGGTGGTCTAGGGACTGGGAGGTGGTCTAGGGAAGGAGGTGGTCTAGGGACTGGGAGGTAGTCTAGGGACTGGGAGGTGGTCTAGGGAAGGAGGTGGTCTCGGGACTGGGAGGTGGTCTAGGGACTGGGAGGTGGTCTAGGGACTGGGAGGTGGTCTAGGGACTGGGAGGTGGTCTAGGGACTGGGAGGTGGTCTAGGGAAGGAGGTGGTCTAGGGACTGGGAGGTGGTCTAGGGACTGGGAGGTGGTCTAGGGACTGGGAGGTGGTCTAGGGAAGGAGGTGGTCTAGGGACTGGGAGGTGGTCTAGGGACTGGGAGGTGGTCTAGGGAAGGAGGTGGTCTCGGGACTGGGAGGTGGTCTAGGGACTGGGAGGTGCTCTAGGGACTGGGAGGTGGTCTAGGGACTGGGAGGTGGTCTAGGGAAGGAGGTGGTCTAGGGACTGGGAGGTGGTCTAGGGAAGGAGGTGGTCTCGGGACTGGGAGGTGGTCTAGGGACTGGGAGGTGGTCTAGGGAAGGAGGTGGTCTAGGGACTGGGAGGTGGTCTAGGGAAGGAGGTGGTCTCGGGACTGGGAGGTGGTCTAGGGACTGGGAGGTGGTCTAGGGACTGGGAGGTGGTCTAGGGACTGGGAGGTGGTCTAGGGAATGGGAGGTAGTCTAGGGACTGGGAGGTGGTCTAGGGAAGGAGGTGGTCTCGGGACTGGGAGGAGAAGTCCCTGTCCCTGCTGGCTCTGTAATAAAATGACTGAAAGTGTCTGTTGAGCAGAAACCTTTAATCTACAGAAACAGTAGCTTCATTTGGGAAGTGAAGTTCTTTTTTTTTGTTTGTAAATATTTAAATCAATTTTCTTTTTCTTTGCGATGATTGAAAAAGAAGCTGCTGAATAAACAAAGATTCAATTATTAGAAGATTAATGTTTGATTTTGTTGCGATAACTTTGATGTTAAAGCAGCTCAGTGTAAAGCTCCAATGAGCTGCTAATTAAATCCAGATCCCTTTCATACACATCATTAAACATGTTCTCAGATTTGGGAATGAAAATAGTGTGTTTTTCCAGGACTTAACCAGCTTCCACTTTTCATTAACTCAAAGGAAACTTGTGTAAAACACCAGCCGACAAAGCATCTGATCCTGTAATCCATCCATCAGAGGGCCGAGTCTGGAAATGATCTTCTCATTAAAACTTTTCTTTGATAGCTGCTGAGAACGTCTGCAACACAGATTTTAAGGAGCAAAACCTCAACAATAAGAATACTGTTCATCACAAATATCAAACAACATTCTCAACCAGAAACAAATCAGAACACAGTGTGTGTTACCTCTAGTGGTTGGAAACAGCCAGCAGTCCATTTCACATGAACATAAACTAGAATCAGAACCATCATTGATTTGAAATGAAAACAGTTTTACTAACATTTGAGACGCTCAGCCAACCCAAACTGTAAGCTGAGATAACATTTTTAGCAGCTTTTCTCATCTGAAATGTGTGAAGACGCTCATCCCCTTATAAATCTACAGCAGCTAGAAGAGTTTGATGTATGTTGGCAGATGTAAAGTTGAATAAGAGGAAGTAACAAGATGAATGCTGAGGGCAGACAGGCTGAAGCAAGGCCACTCCATCTTAACATGATCGCCCTGAGACTTATGATATCTTATCATTAGTTCCCCTGACAATGATGGAGCAGCCAAAGGCACTTCCTTTAGCACCGAGAGACATGTATGAAAAGAAACCTTCTTTTTATAATAATGGCTATTTGTCACTTCCTAAACTGTCAAAGGATGAGGAACAAAAACAAAGTGGGATTTAAAAAGGTGTCAGCCATTCAATTGATCCTGATTTGTTCAAGACAATCTGCTTACATTACTACTCTGATGTGTTCAGTGAGTGTGGGACCAAAAGGCATCACTGGAACCAAACCAGTTCTGTTCTAATTAACCATGAGCACCATTATACTGCTGTGATGAGCCCCCAATAAAGAAAGAGAGCTGAGTTCATTCACAAGAAAAGTACCTGACAGACCACACTGAGGGTTGAACAGTATCAGCAGTGAGACCATATACAGTAGACGACGGTTATATACACGGCCTCAGTGTCCAGCAGTTTTGTGCATATAAGTGTTGTGTGTATTTATCTGTCGGTGGTCATTTGGACTGTAAACACGAGTAGCAGTGTTCAGTATTAATAACAGATAATCAGAAATGATTTTTTGAAACAAACTTTTGTAGGCTTTCATTTGATGTTTTGTGTAGTATGACGTCTGCAGGACCAGATAATTAGTGATGTCAACTGCCTCGATTGTTGGCAAATCCTTCGGTTCAGACGAAAATTCACTCATCTTCATGAGGTATGGGTCCCGTCCAACATATTCTGTGATCAGCTGCGTATACCTCCCTTTTGCTCCCAGGTCTAAATCCACACAATAGGCACTGACAGGTATAGAAATCTCCATTGACAAGCGCCGCATATTTACTTCCTGTCCTCCATCTGTACTGCGCATGTCATCCAGGTCACGTGCCTGAAACCCACCTATTAGCACCACCTACTGGTGGGCAAGTCAAACTGGCATTACATTTGGGAAGAAAAGGTGTTGAAGGACGGCTGGAACACATTTCTTTGAGTAACTTACAGTTTGACTTCTAAAAAAGTCTCTTATGCCGCCTTTTTTTCTCTTTGACATCATAAACCCAAACGCCGGCCAAACGACCGTTGCACAGCACTCCTGACCGCAGGTTAGCTTGTCACCACACCGGTCTGTCTGTCTGCAGTGTGCAAACAGGCAAGGGGGAGTGACAGCTGAAACAGCCAATCACACAAGAGGAACTGGTAGGCGGGCTAAACTAGGGGGGACGGGCTTCAGCTTCAGCGGCCGTTTTCTGCTTGGTCCTAGTGCTCAACCCATCTCTGTTTAATGAAATGAAATGAAATGAAATGAAATGAAATGAAAAATACTTTATTTATCCCAGAAGGGAAATTCAACATTGTAGTAGTTTTTTTTGTTTTTTTTGTCCAACAATAAAAAGCAAGAATGAAGACAATAATATAATAATGTAGTAATAATAATGTAGCGAAACATTGTTTTTGGACAGTTGCAGAGTACAGGGGACCAAAACGGCCTTTTGAAAAAGTGCAGGGGACATGTCCCCTGTGTCCCCCCCTAAAACTACGTCCTTGCATGTATGATACCTCCAAATGTTTTGTGCAAATAAGCGTCGGAGCTGTGCATAAGCGTATGGATTCTCTGTGCTCAGCATATTTGTGCATATAACCGTCGACCATTGTATCTGTTTCTTTTGTTCAGCCAGGATTTTTCTCACTTACTTTGACTTGTTTTGGCTGTCATCTGCAGCCTTCCTCAGAAGCATCACCAGGTGTTGGTGTGACATGTTTTACATAGGGGATTTTCACGGTGTCTCATTGCTGCGTCATCAAATCAGAAGTCACTAACGTAAAGTTAGAAAGATATTCAGAGATTCGGTTTTTCCGGATCAATAACTCGTCAGTGGAACATTGCTGCTACAAATCCAATACCTCATTAAAATCCCAGTGACCTAGACTGTGAACTACAATCGTATTTTTCTCAAAATGAGCCGTCTTCCGCGCCGGGTGACTTGGATTGAGCTCTATGCAGAACCTGCTTGTGTGCAAATGCGCAGGGACCGTCTGCAAATTGCAACACGGGAAAAAATCATAACAAAAATATTCAATAACTTCACCAAAGACAGGTGTAGTGTCGTCAAAATCATCCATACGTGAATGTGATCTCACATTTTTCATTAGAAATTGCTAAAATTTGTAAATATGCATTTAGATAATTTTGAAATGTTTTTAAAACCCAGAAATAGCTTAATTTTGAATCCTTTTGTTTTTTCTTTCTTTTTTTCTTTCTCAAATTATTTATTATTATTATTGTTATTATTATTGTAATGATCATAATAAGATTTTTTTTATTATTTTATTTATCTTTTTTTTTTTGCAGTTTTGACCTTCATTGTAGTACCACCAACTACAATACTGCAAGTCTTACTTTGGTCTAATATGCTTAAATATAATTTTTTGCACTTTTAATCAATAAATAACTAATAAACAGATCAATAACTTAATTACACACTGTAGTGCCACCAACCTCCCAGTACACATAGACAATAGCCCTTTGATCATACTACAAGTCTTACTTTGGTCGAATATATTAAAGCCCGTGTAAAGTAACAACAAATGTGTGTTCTGAGTTTGTCACTGCACAGGAATATTAGTTATTAGTCATCCAGCCAAATTTAAATGATTAAAAACACTGCGAAGGATATGAAATTTGGTTACAAAATAATGAAAAAAGGATCAGTTTTCTCTGCTCTGAGACGCTGGGGGCGTGTCTGCTGCAGGTGCTGAAACCTGTCTGTCTCATCCTCTAGCAGCAGCTCCTTCTCTTCCCCACATCACTGCATTTCCTCCGTTTCTGAGTTCCGGCTGGTTCGTTAAGTTTGAGGTTCTACCCACATGTAAAACTGCGCATCGCTGCTTTTTGAGGAGTTGAAATATTTCCACACAACCGCAATGCTTCAGACTTGTTGATCAGTGAAGGAGCGGAATGTGCTGCTACGCCATTCTGAGCTTTGTTTAGCATATGAAGGCAGCAGGTGGCAGAAGTAGCTCCTACCTATCATGCTGGTTTAGTTACTGTCTACTGTGTGGCTCCTCTGCACAAAATCGACCCAAAGCTTTTTCAGACGGTCGTGCCTCGGATGAAGGAGCGGGAAAACCACTGCAGCTACCGCACTGTACGATTTTATATGACAAGAGCAGCAGGGGGCGGGGTTATCCTGAAGGGCAGCCGCGTCTCGTCACGCGGCTGCCCTTTTAGACCCGCCCATAAAATCCTGAAACAGAAAACTCTTGAAACGCAATTTGAAGGCTAGCTCCACAATTCAGTTTTTAATTGTTGGTAAGTTTTTCACATGTTTAGAACATTTATTATGTTTATAATGTGGTTAGAAGAAAATAGCAGAATTCCCTTTACACGGTCTTTAAGAAATAATATTTTAGCACTTTTAATCAATAAATAACTAACAAATTGACCAATAACTACTTAATTACACACTGTAGTACCACCAACCTCCCAGTACACATAGATAATATCCCCATGATCATACTACAAGTCTTACTTTGGTGGAACATGCTTAAATGAAATGAAAAATGAAATGAAATGAAATGAAATGAAATGAAAAATACTTTATTTATCCCAGAAGGGAAATTCAACTGGAGATACAGAGAACAGCTTGACCTTCACTCTCCAGGCAGCCATGGGTCACAGTGTGCCCGGCGCAAGTCGTTCAGGCCAGCCAAGATCACACAGGAGAATACATACAAATACATACATACATATACATAAGCACGCATCAGCCTGTGTGTTAGGAAAAAAGAATAAGACCACGTAAGGTCAGAGGGAGGAGAAAAAAGGGTCCCTACACCCAGTGCCCCAACATGAGGGGCGCTTGATGAAAGCAATAAAAACCTCCAGCGGGGGGGTTCACGAGACATGTTGAGAACTTTCTTGAGGATGTGAATGTAATCAGTGTATGTGGTTGTGTGAGGAGAGTTATCAAGGACACTGTCTCTGGGACAACGCAGATGTTATGTCTTCCACAGTCTTTGGCGCCCGGTGGACACAGGTAAGGAGGGGGCTGTGTGTCTAGGTGCTCACTGCTCCAGGAGGAATTTAGTGTTTTGGCCTTGAGGCCAGCCAAAAAGAGATAACAGAGATTAAGTCAAAGCTGAAGAATTGCAACAGCTTCTCATTGTCCATATGGTGCACTATTGTGGAAAAATGTCAGAATCATCCTAATTAGGCCAAATTGCATAGTACCAATAATCAATCAATCACTTCTCCACTCCGAGCCGAAACGGCAACTTCTCCAAGGTGGCACCAATCCTTCCAGTGAGATCCAGCAGTGCACCCAGTTTACGGTTCAGCTCCAGGACCCCATCAGCCAGCTTACAATCCCGCTCCTGGACCTCCCGGTCCCGTTCGAGAATCACAGCCAGCTGGTCGCGGTACTGCTCCGAGACCGCATCCAGTTTGCGATCCAGATCTCCGAATCTTTTAGTACAAGTGTTGCCAGATCCAGCCCATAACATCCATAACTTTAGAATTTGTAGATACATCAGGTAACCACCAGCGCCGATCAGCAGGTACCCCACGATCAATAATCCAAATAGCTTTATCTGTTTTTTTTATTCTAGTAACACCAAAATAAAGCTGGCCCTTCATCTGAACCTCCTCTCTAATGGTAAGTGTATACAATCATAGAATTGTCTATGTTTAAACTGAAATTCATAGTGTGCCAGTAAAAATAATTAACATTTTCTTTTTTTCTTTGAGTGACGTGTATGTTCATTTTAATCAGACATGACCAGTTCAGTCACTTTTAGGTGTGCGTTATGTGACAGCATTGACCTCATCACATTATTTTGTACATACTGGATCACATTAATGAAATAATGAGACAGTAACGTGTATTTTCAGGCTGCTCTTTCAAGACATACAGTATCTTTGGTAGATTTAACACTTCTACACAATTTTCCTTTTAGCTACTAAAATATAGAAATAATTTTTTGTTTGGTATCTAAGGGATACTTGAAATTCCACTGACATGACATGTCTATTTTGTTTTTATTTTTCTTCTTTTAGAATACAGACAGTGAGGCAAACAGATGCACGGAGCAAACTGTGATGGGGTGTCTGAACCTGAAGACGACCCAGAGGACAATGGTGTAATAATTGAAGGCTTGTGCAACGGAACATTGTACAAGCCTGTGCGCTGTTGTTTGGACTCATACTGGTTGAACCTGAGCTACCCACCAGAACTGAAATGCACTTTTGAGATTTATTTATCTTGATGGACAAAGACTCTATTTAAAGTTGCAGTTTCTCAAAAACAAGTTTATGGGATGAACTGTATTTCTGTTGGTTCACCTTTGAAGAGTTGTAATGCATGGTAAAGGTGGACACAAATAATAAGCTTTTATGCTGTATGTTAAATTCATTTAATAAAGTTTATTTGATTATCATCTGCCTGTAATTTTATTGGAAAGTAATTGGTTATTAACTATTTCTTGTGCAACACATAAAAGCAAATCTAACTGAAAGAACCAGACTGATATGAGTAAAATCAGCAAACCCCATATTGGTTAATTAAGCATGACTAATAGTAGTTGCCTTGATTAACAAAGTAGTTGTTCATAGAACAAGATTACATTTTTTTGTCCCAAAGTTTTCAGGATGTGTAGGATGAACTCAAGATTCAACCACCAAATATCCAATATGTTACTTTTGTCAGGTTCTCAGCAGCTGGTGTGTGGTGTTTGTGTTTGGTTGGACTAACCTTCTCATTGCAGGGCGTGGCAGCAGCTGATCAGTGGTTCCAGGTGCGGCTCGTTACCCAGCCCTCTGTGGCTGGGTATTTAAGCAGAGGAGGAACTGACGCCAGTTTGTTACAACACTTACTGTAGTAACGTGTGGCCTGATTAGTAGAAGCCTGAGCACAACTTTAGTAACTAGTGTAATTACCTGGTCCTGGTCCTGGTCCTGAGCGCCTCCTTTGTGCTGGCCATCTACCGCGCCGTCCGGAGGGCTTCTGGTTCCGTCGTGGTCCGGCATGACTGTCTCCGTCTCCCTGGTCCTGGTCTGTCTCTGGTCCTCTCTGGATCTCCCGCACCTGCCCTGGTCAGTGCGACTACAACGCTGTCACCCCTGCCTCATCCTCAAACCCGAAAACTAACCACCACCACTGCTGGTTCCTCAGTCCTCCTCCACGCAATCCCTGCCTTCCCTGCACCGTAAGTTCTGTGAGCACGTTCCCCGTGCACCGCAGACAACACTTCAGTTCAAGCAATAATCAACCATCCACTAATCTGTATCTCCTCCCGAGCTGTTCCAGTCCTGGATCTCCTGCCTCTCGAACATTCTCCTTTGTTGTCATTCACTGTAAATATTAAACACTATTTAACTTGCCGAAAGCCTCCTGTGTGTTGGGCTGAAGTCTGGGTTCACATTAGAGTTCCGTACAAACCTCCAGGCATGACAACTTTGACATGATCAAAAATGGGTTATTGTACTTGACTTAATTACGTGGAAATAGGTGCCATGATTAAATTGTGTTCATCCAACAAGTTATTTTTTTGAGTGTGAGAACATATTTGTCTGTGAAAATGTTCTGGTTGCCTTTTAACAGAATGATTCAATTTCAGACTCACAAAGTCCAGCTAATTTATTACTACGATGTGAGTACAGTTGTTGATGGTTCACCACAGCACACAACAGAATATTTGAATTCAACTTAAACAAGCAGAACCTATTGCCTTCAGTGTGGTACCCTCTCTTAAAAAGCTGACTAAGTTTGAGCTGCATGATGAGCGGTGACACAGAAGATTAATTCTTATGCCTGCAGGAGCAGCTCTTGCTCTGATCTCTCATTAGTCTTCAAGACTATTTAACTCCTAACTGGGGGGATGAACACAGACCTCACAGTGATTGATGTATCTGATTACCAGGATAAAGTGTTGAGAGGAGGTCCAATGTGTCGTGTATGAAGAAGTGACTCTCAGAGATAAGCTTCAACGTTGCTGCACAGAAACCAGAGCTGTGGAATAGAAACATTGTATGAGACGATTAAAATCAAATTAAGTCAAATGCATACAGAGCCAAGCACGTTTTAAAATTGTGGTCCCGTTGTTTTCTGACAGGTCTGGACTTTTCACTGCTCTGAAAGGAAAACACTGAGAAAGTATTTTAGAAGCATCGGCTAGAAAATGGGCTGGAAAAGCTGCTATGAAAAACTAACAACTAACCCTACTTTAAGAGATGCTCAAGATTAATTCTTTCAAAGTTTAATTTAAAGAAACAATGTGAATCTGTACTTTATCTTGAGCTTTTATTTAACTTAAACAACTTAGCACATTTCTTTTTACATAGACAAAAAATATTGTTGTTTTTACTTTTTTCCAGACATTTTTCATTTGCACCTGCAGCCTTCTTCAGGTGTTGTCATCCGTTGTCCCAGATGACGTGTTTTATCAACTTTTTTTCATATGGGAGGGGCAGAACTGTAGACCTGTGGTGCGGCCACTCCCTTTGGTGTTTGAAGGTCTCTGGATCTAATGTACTACATGACTATATGTGTTTGGTACATATAAGGTGCAGTAGTGCATTTAGCCCTTACGTTCTGCAGCAGTGCCGTTTCCAAACCACACTGTTATGGAACTGCTGAGGATGCTCTCAATAGTTCATCTGTAGAAGATGACCAGTATGGATGGGGGGAGGTGGGCCTTCCTCAGCCTACGAAGGAAGTAAAGGCGCTGTTGGGCCTTCTTGGTGATGTGAGTGGTGTTCTGTGTCCATGTGAGGTCGTCCATGATGTGAACGCCCAAAAACTTTGTGCTTGGACAGTCTCCACTGGACAGTTGTTTATGGAGACTGGGGGATGGTTGCAGGGAGATTGTCTAAAGTCAATGATCAGTTCCTTTGTTTTGTCCACATTGAGGGACAGATCGTTGTGGGAGCACCAGTGGCTAAGGTAAACCTGTAATATGAAACATTTTATATCTAAAAAATATTAGGAAACACTGATTAACAAACATTTCAATCTGTCAGAGTCAGGCTTCGGGCTGCAACTCATTAATATTCATTATTCGAATTTGCTGGACTCAGATTGACTAACAAACTAGCCTATGAGAGCAAGTGATAGAGAATGGAAAACATATAATTATACACGTTCATGTCTGACACCAACTTTGAACAAACCTCCTGCATGACCTGTGTGCAGCAGTCACACAGACCCTGTTATCTGACCCGCTACTGTTATCTGACTTATACATTCTCCCTCAGGACACTTTGTTTTTCTTAATCCAAGGTAATTGTGAGGTGCTTTGGGAATGATGATTCATGTTATCTTTTATCGCTGTTTCTAAGTGAATAAAGACACTGAGCTGAAGAGGGACCGTCAGAGTTGTCAGGGCTGTCTCGCAGAGATGCTGCATACACTGGTACTCTCCTCGGCTGAGTTTTTGAACCAATCTTCTTGAGTGATCGTATTTCTTATATTTATAATAACAAAGGGTTTGATAGAATAAGGAAAAAACCTAACAGCAAGGTATACTGTTTCCTGCCCCATTGCACATGGCAACAGCTCACCGAGTATCTTCCAGTTTGATACGTCTTATGCTAACAGCTTTTAGCCAGCAGCATGCTAGGCGTTATGCTAACAGCTTTTAGCCAGCAGCATGCTAGTCGTGGTTTCAACTGCAGGAGCTGATGAATACTAATGAACAAAGGAGTTGTGATGAAACAGATACAGGCCGTTAGAACTCGGGAGAACTCGGGTTTTATCACCACCTGCGTAGTTTGAGAGATAAAAACTGAAAGAGAAGTTGTTGACCTGTTTTCACCCACTATGAAGGTAAGAACACCTGTGGAGCTAAAATATTCAACAGAAACCTCAGAAAAATCATTTTTAATAGAAAGGCCTCTTTAAGAATAAACTTAAAACTTTCCTTTTTACACGATCCTATAGTCAGGGTTAGCTTGGGTTCTCCTGAGCTTTCCCTTTAGTTATGCTGCTATAGTCTCAGACTGCTAGAGGACATACTGTCCACATGTCTTCACTCTGCTGTCTCTCTTTACTCTCCATGTTTGTAT
Organism: Pachypanchax playfairii; assembly: GCA_006937955.1. NCBI lineage: Eukaryota > Metazoa > Chordata > Actinopteri > Cyprinodontiformes > Aplocheilidae > Pachypanchax > Pachypanchax playfairii. The sequence continues at coordinate 137,483 of SSNP01000150.1, read as the reverse complement.
TTATTATTATTGCTGTCATTAACACTTTCTCTGTTTATCTTTCTATAGACATGACGACTGGCCCAAATCCATCGGTGTTTGTCTCTTTCCTGTCAGCTCAGACCCCAGTCTGCTAAGGCAGAAGGCCACCCATCCTGAGCCGGGTTCTGGTTCTGGTTCTTCCTGTTAAAGGGAGTCGTTCCTTTCCACTGTCTCCAATCGTGCTGCTCAGGATGGAGGATTGTGTTGAACTAACAATTCAATCCAATCAGCTGGTTCCTTAGATAGAAAATGTTTTATTATTAATTGGTTGATTTTTCTGTGAAGTGACTTGAAATTACTTTGTTATGAACTGGAACTTTATAAATAAATAAACTTGAAATAAACTTGAAACGTGTTTTAGTAGGTAAAAGTATTAGTGATGGATTATCAGTATTCACAGTATATCACAGGAGAGATGACAGAAATTCTATTATTATTATGGATAGAGGAAATAAAACCACTAATAATATGTTCAGATTCTAGTTCATCTTTGCACAGTGAGAAGGCAGAATTTTAGTAACATTTCTACAGACAAGTCAAAGTGACAAAGAGTTCCTGTTTGAGCTTGCAGCTGCAGTCTCAGACATATTATGACGACCATATTCTGATAGCTCACAGTATCAGCATACCTATAAAAACAGCCAAGCTGCAGTGACTTCCAGAGTCTTTTTACATCTGCCTTTGCATTTGTCAGAACACTCTCACTTCATGCATGATTTTATGGAATAAATTCTGTTTTATAAAGATTCACTCGCCTGACCGCCTGACTTATTTTTAACCAAAATCTCAGATACAACAACAGTATAAATAATAACCGTTCAGAAAGTCAACCAGATATTTTAATAGATATCCAACAAATGTTATATACAGTAGATTACTACATAGATTACAGATGATGGCACTTGAAATTGTGTTGTTATGGATTCCTGCACATTTTGGGGTAACTGGTAATGAAATTGCAGATAAAATAACAAAGAGAGCTACTAAATATGAAAATATTGAAACAGTCATTAGGTTCAGTAAATTATAAATTAAAAGTATCATTAAACAGAAGTTGAGGGAAAGGTGGCAGAAAGAATGAGAGGAAGGAAAAAAAGGAAGATGGGACTATAAAATACAAAGAAAAGTTGGTAAGATGAGGGAAGGTGGGTTAAAAAGAAAATAGGATATAATATTATAAAGATTAAGAGACATACTGGTTTAAATAGTTCATTAAACAAAATAGGAAAACATGTTGATGGGAATTGTATTCATTGTAATCAGGAAGAGACAACTGAACACGTTATGATTAATTGTGAGAAATGTATAGTGCAAAGAAGTAGTATGGTACAAAATACTGGAAAACTTCAAGTAAGATATAGAATAGCAGAGATGTTGGGGGGAAATATTTGTTACCCCTGAGCGTGCGTCAGGCGACCTTACTGACATTATTTAAATCCCGTCTGAAAACTCACTTTTATCATCAGGCATTTGACACAATTTGAGACTCTGCCTTGTTTTTGTTTATTCTATTCATTGATAACTTCTGGTTTTAGTTTTTCTGTTTTCATGTTTTGTGTTTTTTATTGACATGATGTTTTATGTGGTTAGCTTGGTTTTAAGTTGTACAGTGCCTTGTTTAGACTCTTTGTCGTGTTAAAGCGCTTTATAAATAAATAAATTGATTGATTGATTGATTGATTGATTGATTGATTGATTGATTGATTGATTGATTGATTGATTGATTGATTGATTGATTGATTGATTGATTGATTGACTGATACCTGGTAATTTTTAGATTTATTAAATGTAGTGGTTTATAGATATGTGATGGAACAGATAAGTCCTGTACCAGACTCCTTACCAGTAGATGGCGGTAATGCACCTTTAAGTTTGGTTGCCAACCGCCATAAAACATCAAAAGAAGAAGAAAAACAGGCTTCGGGGGAAAGTGGAAACTGTTAGTGCTTCGTGCAGTTGCGGTTCAGCCAGTTTGGAACATGGCCTACCAGCTATACAGGAACACCACGCTAGGAAACAGCCTCCAGGAAAGTCTGGACGAGCTCATACAGGTAACGGAAACCGCAGACACGGAGTCGGTAACGGTGTTAGCTCTTCATTAGCAGGAACTGGGCTCCAGTAACGGTGTTAGCTTGTCATTAGCAGGATCCCGGCTCCGGTAACGGTGTTAGCTCTTTCATTAGTAGGAGCTGGGCTCCAGTAACGGTGTTAGCTCGTCATTAGCAGGAGCTGGGCTCCAGTAACGGTGTTAGCTCTTCATTAGTAGGAGCTGGGCTCCAGTAACGGTGTTAGCTCGTCATTAGCAGGAGCTGGGCTCCAGTAACGGTGTTAGCTCTTCATTAGTAGGAGCTGGGCTCCAGTAACGGTGTTAGCTCGTCATTAGCAGGAGCTGGGCTCCAGTAACGGTGTTAGCTCGTCATTAGCAGGATCCCGGCTGCAGTAACGGTGTTAGCTCTTCATTAGTAGGAGCTGGGCTCCAGTAACGGTGTTAGCTCGTCATTAGCAGGAGCTGGGCTCCAGTAACGGTGTTAGCTCGTCATTAGCAGGATCCCGGCTGCAGTAACGGTGTTAGCTCTTCATTAGTAGGAGCTGGGCTCCAGTAACGGTGTTAGCTCGTCATTAGCAGGAGCTGGGCTCCAGTAACGGTGTTAGCTCGTCATTAGCAGGATCCCGGCTGCAGTAACGGTGTTAGCTCTTCATTAGTAGGAGCTGGGCTCCAGTAACGGTGTTAGCTCGTCATTAGCAGGAGCTGGGCTCCAGTAACGGTGTTAGCTCGTCATTAGCAGGATCCCGGCTGCAGTAACGGTGTTAGCTCTTCATTAGTAGGAGCTGGGCTCCAGTAACGGTGTTAGCTCGTCATTAGCAGGAGCTGGGCTCCAGTAACGGTGTTAGCTCGTCATTAGCAGGATCCCGGCTGCAGTAACGGTGTTAGCTCTTCATTAGTAGGAGCTGGGCTCCAGTAACGGTGTTAGCTCGTCATTAGCAGGAGCTGGGCTCCAGTAACGGTGTTAGCTCGTCATTAGCAGGATCCCGGCTGCAGTAACGGTGTTAGCTCCTCATTAGTAGGAGCTGGGCTCCAGTAACGGTGTTAGCTCGTCATTAGCAGGATCCCGGCTCCGGTAACGGTGTTAGCTCTTCATTAGCAGGAACTGGGCTCCAGTAACGGTGTTAGCTCTTCATTAGCAGCAGCTCGGCTCCGTTAACCTCGGAGACCTGGTGATCAGTGTTTTTACTGTGGTGAAAATGTCATGTGTCAAACTGTTTGTGTTCAGACTCAACAGATCACTCCTCAGTTGGCTCTTCAAGTCCTCCTTCAGTTTGACAAAGCCATCAACACTGCGCTCGCCAACCGAGTCCGGAACCGAGTCAACTTCAAGGTGAGTCTACATGCATGTTTTCTATCCAGACACATAGAATGGAGGAATGTCTGACAAAGTCCACAATCATTCTACATTTAGGAGCTACTCACAGGTCTATCGACGAATTCGACGACACATTGATTTTGCTCATTAATATTCATCACAGGAGAGATCACGCTGGCAAAGTTAGCTCAGCTGTTCAGTAGAAAACATGGCGGACCGTCAGCGACTTTGTCGCTGTGCTCCAGCCTGACTTCCACAATCTGCATATTGCACAGGAATCCAGATTTGCGGGACAAATGAGTTTAGTTTATTTCTGGAGAGACTCTCAGAATGTATATTTAACTCAGCAGCAGGGTCTGAATGGGGGGGGCTCAGCCGTTCTGGATTCTTAGTGTGTTTGTCAGATTGCGGTCACTCCATCCGCTTCTGATCACCTGGAAACAACTTCACACATTTTATGCTCTTATACACTCAAAATAGAGATTCTGGAATTGGACAAGGTCTGAAATGCGAGTCGTGTGGCCGGCATGGTGGGTGCTCATGGAGCAGTGTTTAAAGAGGCCATTTCATACAAATTTCATGACTTCGTGGTTATTTCTGAAGTATTAACCCGTAATATGAAACATTTTATATCTAAAAAATGTTAGGAAACACTGATTAACAGACCTTTCAATCTATCTGTATGAAGATTCACCTGGCTTCCTCCAACTCATTAATATTAATTATGCTAATTTGCTGGGCTCAGATTGGCTAACAAACTAGCCTATGAGAGCAAGGTATACTGTTTCCTGCCCCGCTGCGCATGGCAACATCAGACGTACTCTCTTTCTGTTTGCTACGTCTTATGCTAACAGCTTTTAGCCAGAAGCATGCTAGGTGTTATGCTAACAGCTTTTAGCCAGCAGCATGCTAGGTGTTATGCTAACAGCTTTTAGCCAGAAGCATGCTAGGTGTGGTTTCAACTGCGGGACCTGATGAATACTAATGAACAAAGGAGTTGTGATGAAACAGATACAGGCCGTTAGAACTCAGGAGAACTCGGGTTTTATCACCACCTGCGTAGTTTGAGAGATTAAAACTGAAAGAGAAGTTGTTGACCTGTTTTCACCCACTATGAAGGTAAGAACACCTGTGGAGCTAAAATATTCAACAGAAACCTCAGAAAAAATGTTTTTAATGGAGGGGATTCGTTAATGTTAACATGTTGAAGCCATTAGTCACTAGATGCAATAATCCATCCCGTAATAAAATCAATGTCTAAACATGAGCTCTGTGCCTGGGTGCGGGCTCAGGCTGGCTCCCTTCCTAAGCTCTAGGGTGCAAAGTTTGATAAATTTCAAAGTGCAACCTGGGACAATGGTCCTCTAAAAATGGCGCCATAGTACAAACAAACAACTTATTTCATAATGAGATATTATTAGAAGTTTATACAGTATTCTTGTTTATGGTGAATGTGTCCTATTAATTATTTAAACATATTTTTATGATCCTTCTCTGATATTTTCTATATAAAAGCTCTTTGGGTCCTTATCGGCTAATGGTGCAATGGATCAAAAAACTCACGGTTCAGATCGGAACCCAGTTTTGAGTCACGGATCGGATCACTTTTCAGATCAGCAGAAAGAAAAGAAAATGATAAGACATAACTTTACTCCCCATTTATTTAGTCAAACACTTAATGCAGCCCTTTCTTCTCAATGCTCATTAAATACAAACATTTAATTAAAGATGGCAATCAAATGCTTCAATAAATGTTTAAATCAAATTAGTTTTAAAAATTAGATTTAAAAATTGTATTAATTTTTTTATCAAATTGAATCACATCTTCTCACTGAAGGGTGTTTGTGACAGAATTTCATAACGTGGCTCAAACACTTTCAGCATGTGTTTAAAGCTCTTGTTTTGCACAGCAGAGTCTGGCCTCATGTCTGCAGCAACACTCATGTCGCTTCTTTTTGTTTGTTTATCACTTTAACTCGGTTGGATTGTGCTGCTAAAGGCTGTTTAAATGCTGCAGTGATTAGTGGTTGTTACACTGCGCATTTGTGTTGAATCCTGTCACTGACATGCCAGGATGATGTCGCTTTCCATCATCACTGTATTTTAAAGGGAAGCCAAAATGCTCCCATACCTGACAGTGTTGAATTAGTTCTGGTTTCTGTCCTGCAGGGCTCACTAAACACTTACAGATTCTGTGACAACGTGTGGACGTTTGTTCTGAATGACGTGGACTTCAGAGAGGTTACGGAACTTGTGCATGTCGACAAGGTGAAAATTGTTGCCTGTGACGGAAAGAGTGAGTCGACACGGAACTGAAAATATTAACTCAGGTAACTTTTCACACATGGTTCTGAGCTTGTCTTGGACCTACCTTGTGTTCTTTTTGATTTCCAAGAATGTAGAAGCAGATAGAGAACAATGTTTGATCAGATGTGATGAGCTGTGTCTGAACTCAATTGAGGAAGCTTAAGATGCTGTGAGGGCTCCCCCTGCTGATTGAACTGTGCAGTAGTGCGTAGTGAAGTTTCAGCTGTGAGGTGGGTATGATGCAATGCCAGGATACCGATCTCAGATGGAATTCAGGTCTGAAGATCAGGTTGTTTGTGTCAGAAGCTGCTGGTTATTGTGATCAAATGAAAACAAGAAATTGGAAGTGTTGCATCAGTTAGAGATCAGCTTGACCAACCCTAGACAAATGAGGATTTTCTCCCTGTAGTTTGTGTGTCAATGTTCCTGCTCCACTTTTCTCTAATCCTCTCAACCTTCTTGTTCTCCTCAGACTTGGGCTCCAACTCAGCAGAGTGAAGCTCATCTCTCTGCATCAGCAGGACCTACTTATAAACCTGGACTGTACATATAACTTATCACAGAAAAGTAACACGTGTGTATGTGCATGCAGTTTTTTTTATATCAGGATGATTGTGTTAACTGAATCTACTTTAATAAAAACTTTATTTAAAACTGTTTCAGTACACTTGTCCTCTTTTTGTCTAATGTTTATTAGTGAAAGTTTGACCTTTGAACTGAGGTCATCCCATCAACATAATTGGCCATCATGTATTTCATGATAGAAAAGCAGAGTTTAACCTTCAACTATTTCTAAACAATACGCCATGTCAGTTTCTATGATACCTGTGCTCTGTTTTCTAACCCAGGATTTCTGCCAACCAGTTTTCACCTGACATCCTATTTTCTGATGAACATTAGATTTTTATTTTATTTTTAGGATTTTATCTGTAATTTATTTCTGTTATCTCAAAGAAGAACCAGAGTGGTACAACAGAACAGACCAGGTTCTTCAATGACGTGTGAACAGCATCAAACGGATGTTTAAATCAATCAGATCAGCTGAAGGTAAATATGATTGTGTAGATCTGTATCGAGTGGAAACCCAGTGTGACGCTGCCATTACCTGGCCACTCTCTTCATCCTTGAAAAAATAATCTCTGAGCCATCATTAAGTTTTATCATTTACTGAAAAAATGAAACATACAGTAACAAAAAATAATGCATGAGCTCTATCTTTTAAGTCCTACGGAAAAACAAATAGCAGGTGGCATGGCAGGAGATCAAAAAACTGGCTTCATTCCCCAACTTATCTGAGTAACATGTTTCTAGTCTCCTCATAGACACACCCACATCCTCTCGTTAAGCTAAGTATAAGTCTAATTATTCATCCATTCAAAGAGTTCCCAAACACAACAAACTATTCACATTCCTTCTATAATTTTGCATGTTTCTAAACATAAATGTTCATAATTTTAAACCAATAAAAATTGAACAGTTCAACTCAAGTATGCAGTCCTCAACATTACTTTAGGCTTCTACATATCCGGCCCCTAATTGTTGTCAATTTCTTTGCAACAATTACTCAAACTCTTAAAGTAAGGTGGCTAAACTATGATTAAAGAAAAAAAAATCTTTCCCATCTGTTTCTCTCTAATGTCCATACTAATACTTTGACTTCTGAAAAGATCCTCATCCATCTTCACATTCTTGAAGGAGACACAGCTTTGTCACAGGGCAACAAAGCTTGTTGGTCTTGGTCTTTACTTTAACTTGACGAACAAGACCTTTACTGTCAGGAAATGTCTCTATTATTTTTCCAAGAGGCCAGGAGTTTCTGGGTGAGTTGTCATCAACAATGAGCACCACATCACCCACATGCACGTTTCTCCCAGATGTGGCCCATTGCTGTCGTTCTTGAAGCTGTGCACGATATTCCTTAACCAACGTTTCCAGAAGATGTCGGCAATATACTGTATCTGTCGCCATCTATGTTTAGTGTACTGGTCGTCTTTGCTGAACACTCCAGGTGGTAGATCAGGTTTGACTTTGAGCAGAAGCAAGTGATAAGGTGTTAATGCTTCTACATCATTCAGATCTGAAGATGCCATTGCTATGGGCCTACTGGTTATGATTGCTTTAGCCTCACACAATAAAGTGTGAGGCCCATCCTCATCCAAAACCTGCTCCTTGACTGTTGCATTCATAATCTTTCTCACGGAGCAGATCAAACGTTCCCAGCTTCCTCCAAAGTGAGAACCTGCTGGAGGATTGAAGTACCACTGGATACCTTTTTGCTGCAGCGTCTTGACGATCTTTGTTGTGTTCCATTCACAAATAAATTTCTTTAACTCTAAACAAGCTGATTGAAAGTTTGTTCCATTGTCTGAGTACATCTCTTTAACTTGTCCTCTTCTGGCTATAAATCTTCTCATAGCATTGAGGCATGCGTCTGTATCGAGTGATGGAGTCACTTCAAGATACACTGCTCGAATAGCAAGACAGGTAAAAATAATGCCATATCTCTTTGCCTTTCCTCTTCCTCTTTTCACCATGAATGGGCCAAAATAATCAACACCAACTCTTGTAAATGGAGGATCATCAGGCTGGACCTGGCATTTTGGTAGGTCTGCCATGAGTTGGTTGGCAGTGCACCATGCAATCTTTTGCATGTGATGCATTTGGCCAATAACTTTCTGATGGTTCCATTTGCTCCAGGAACCCAAAGTTTCTGACATAATTCAGCCAACATGTGATTCCTTCCTGCATAACCTGTCATTGTATGAATGTTACCAAGAATCAGCCTTGTGATATGGGAATCTTTCGGCAAAATGGCTGGCTGTTTAATATCGTTTGGCAAAGCTGCCCGTTTCAATCTTCCTCCAACACGAAAAACTCCATCTTGCAAAATTGGATTAAGCTTGTATAATGTGCTGAGCTTGTTCACCTTATGACGTTCCTTCAGCATTGTTAATTCCTTTTTGAATTATTGTCTTTGGCAGTACTTCACAATTTCAATCTCTGCCTACTTCAGATCTTCACAATTGAGTTTCCTTTCTTTTAAAGTCCTCTTGAGCACTTGATCTCTTCTTTCTTTTCTGTCGAATCCACTTAATTGCTTACGACTAGTTGTTAAATCTCTGAGAAGATCTTTCACCTTCAAAAACCAGGCAACTGCACACTGTAGCTTTATCCAGGATGAGAAGTGTTCTATCAAACGATCAGTTGCTTCCTTTGCTTCTTGTACAACTGTCACATGTGCTGAACAGATTCTTTTAAACTCTGGGTCATTGTTGTCAACCATCATAGGGTCTGGGTTCTTAGGCCACTGATCTTGAGGGTTGAGCAAAAATTCTGGTCCTGACAACCAGTCTTTGCATTTCAAAAAGACTTCAACACTTCGTCAAAAGTAAAACCTTAAACTTTATTCTAGACCTTACAGGGAGCCAATGAAGTGATGCTAAAACAGGAGAAATATGGTCTCTCCTTCTAACTCTCATCAGAACTCTGGCAGCAGTATTTTGGATCAGCTGGAGGTCTTTAACAGAACTATTAGAACATCCTGATAATAATGAATTACAGTAATCAAGTCTAGAAGTAATAAATACATGAACTAAAGTTTCTGCATCTCTTTGATTCAAAATGCTCTTAATTTTAGCAACATTACGCAGGTGGAAGTAGGTCGTCATGGTAACATGTTTTATATGAGAACACAAATATATCGATTGGGCTAAGAAGAAACAGCTGACTGCAGTTGATGGTTTAATGACTGGCCATCTTACCTGGAACTCTGAATATACTGAATACTTCATTTCCAAGAAAAAAACAGTTCATATCAAACAAAAAACACCAGAGGTTTGTTGAAAAATAATTTAAAGAAAACTTTGAAAATCAGTCTTAAGTTTAGTAAAAACAAGTAACTCTGGCCGTCTACAGAAAATGACTTAACAGTATCAGTTCATACAAAATATTTGTTTTCAAATCCTGAAAAATCTTTCTAAAACAAATCACCCCCACAGTGAACCCAACAACAGCATTCCATTTAATGACAACATTATCTTAAAAAAATAAATTAAAAAAAATAATTTATTGGATCCAATACTGTTGAATTCATCACTAAAAAATATAGTACAAAATATCTATTAATGGTTTTCAATGGTGAAAATAACAGATAACAATAAAGTGATTGCACCTGAAATCTGGAAGAGTCTGTTGTTTTTCAGCTTCTAAATAGTTTGAGCAAATAATAACGTTAAGATTCAAACAATTTTACAACAAATAAGCTCAAACCACATGAATAATCATGGCTGCACGGTGGTGCAGTAAGTAAATAGTAAGTGGCGTGTACTTGTATAGACTGACTCCCAAAGCGCTTTACACTACAGTCTGTTATTCACCCATTCACACACAGTGGTAACCAGGTTGGTACTTTACTACATGGAGTTTACATGCTCTTCTTGTGCACGTGTGGATTTTCTCCCACAGACCAGAAACCTCCATGAGTTTAATTGATAACTCTAAATTGTCCCTGGATGTGAGCGGTTGTCTGTCTATATATACCACCGTGATCGGTCTCATCAGCAGCAACGATGAGACTGCCTACAGGGAGGAGGTCCAGCATCTGGCCACCTGGTGCACAGACAATAATCTGATCCTTAACAACACCAAGACCAAGGAGCTCATTGTGTACTTCAGGAAAGGGAGAAGAGGCTCACACGATCCCATTCACATCAACACCATGGCTGTGGAGCCTGTTTCATCCTTCAAGTTCCTGGGGACACACATCTTGGAGGACCTGTCCTGGACTACCAACACCTCCAGCCTGGTCAAGAAGGCACACCAGCGTCTCTTCTTCTTGAGGACATTAAAGAAGAACCAGCTGTCCTCACCAATCCTGGTGACCTTCTATCGCTGCACAATAGAGAGCATCCTAACCAGCTGTGTCACAGTGTGGTATGGAAGCTGTTCTGTTGCAGAGCGTAAGGCACTGCAGCGGGTGGTGAAAACTGCAACAGCGCATCACAGGGACTCCACTGCCATCCATTGAGGACATCCAGAGGAAGCACTGTCTGCATCGAGCACGTAGTGTTCTCAAGGACTCCTTTCACCCTGCACACAGACTGTTCTCCCTCCTGCCTTCAGATTACCCAGAACTAAAACCAGTAGATTGAGGAACAGCTTCTTTCCCAGAACTGTCTCTTTATTGAACTCCACCCCACACTGACTTCTCTGAAAACCAACACCCCCCCCACCACCCACCCCGATACACATATAAACACGCACATGTACATTTGTAAATCTCTGTCTATACATTTTAATCCATATGTGTGTACATTATGCCTACCTGCTTGTAACCCCTGTTTATAGTTTATATAAACTGTATAGTATGTTCATATTACTCTACACCCACCTATAAATACTACCCACATTCTGTACATATCTGCACCTGTAATTTATACTTACATCATGCACTTCTGGTTAGACAAACTGCTTTTCGTTGCCTTGTACTTGTACATGTGTAATGACAATAAAGTTGAATCTAATCTAATCTATATGTGGTCCTGTGATGGACAGGTCACCTGTCCAGGTGTGACCCCGCCTCTCACCTAACGATCACTGGAGACAGACACCAACTCCCTGAGACCCTGAGCAGGAACAAACAGGTTCAGAAAATGACTATATTAATCACACAAATAGATTTGGGTTCTTGTTTGGTGTTCTACTCCGTCATCTGTGTTGACTGGACCCAGGTCAGGTGGATAAAACCGAACACCTGGATGAGCATTTAGACAGTTTTAGGATTTTTGTTAGTGACCAGACTGTTTTTAAAACATTAAAAACTTCAAAACCAACTGTTAGGATTTGAGAAACCCTAAACCTTATTCGTTGTTTGTGTGGCAGCTCAAACCTATATGATGGACTTCTGGATCAACACCAAGGTCTGGTCCAGTAGTACATGATCCTACAGAACCATGAAATTTCACTTCAGTCAGATCTTTTTCAGCTTCTTTTATAAAGATGTTTTTTGTCTTCTAAAATTCTCAAAATGAGGTTCTGGTTTCAGATTTTTAGTAAGAGTCTATGTTCTGGTTCAGGTTTTGGTTTGGGTTGTTTTTCTGTTCAAGGGTTTTGTTTGTGTACTTCTGGTCTGACACAGGTACAGCCAACTGCCACGGACTGGAAGGAGGCAGTGTAACACTTTTCACCTTCCTTCCGGTTCAAAACCAGGATGTTCTGATAGATGGCGACTGAGTTCAGGTTGTGGGGGTCCATCTGACCTGGGATTGGACTTGAACATGGACCACTGCAGTCGGCCTCCCACAGAGTGGAGGGGATCCGGTCCTTCACTGTACTTGACCTAGATGGACAGATTTCAGAATAAGAGCATGATAATAGAAATAGATAAAACAACCAGAACCAGAGGTTCTACACAACTTACCGCCAGGTCCATGGAGACAGAGACCTGCGGCTGATATCTCCAGTGTTCCAGTGGTCAGACAGTGATGGGTTTTCCGAGGAGAAAATCAACTTGGAGTCACATGGAGGAGGCAGAGCCTGTTTTCCTGAGGAGGAGGCGATCCACAATGCACTGCAGAATATCTAAGAAACCAAGATTTCAGAGAACTTAACCAGAACCCAGATCTCCTGAGTCCATATGATAAAATGAATCCATCAGTAAAATCTGAGCAAATCAAACCAAAAAATGTGTCTGTTTTCACTTCTGTGTGCTGGCAGAGCTCATCAGTTTATGTTCTGTTCTTGGTTTTTAGAACTGTCTGACTGTTGTAGGTTCGTGAGTCAATAAAGTTATTTGTATTTATTGTGGCATGTTGTTTCTATATAAAGGGTGAATTGTCTGTAAGGGGTTTTTCTAGTCTTACTGATCACTCGAAGCATCTTTACACAACAAGTTACATTCACACACGGATAAGCAAATCGGGCTGAGGGGGGGTTTCAGTGTGTCACACAAAGACATTTCAATATGTGGAGGGATCGAACCACCAACTTTCAGATTGGAAGGTGACTGCCACTGTTCCACAGCTACCTCTTTTTGCTTGTTGGTTTCCTTCCATATTGATCCTGGCTGTGAACAGTTTTCTGTCTCTATGAGTCGTTGTGGTAATTGTGGCATCAGAAAAATTTTACTGCAAAAATAAAAATTATTGTTTTCTTTTTCTTGATTTGGTGAAATGAAAATGTGACTCTAATCATTCCAAAGTCAAATAGCAGAAACAAAAACACTGAATCAGCTGATTTTTGAAGTTACAGTTTAACAGAATCTACATGATGTTTATCTTAAATAATGTTCAGGGTTTCTGAAATCTTCAGAATACATTCATTTTGTTTGTATTTTGATGTTAAAATTATTAATTAATCAATTTCTTTTTTGGAAACATCAGAAACAAAACCTTCATCTTTCTACCCTAAAGAAAACGTCAACAGCTTTTACTAGTGAGTAAATTCCTCCTCAAAAACAGGATAAATAACACTAATATCAAAATTCATCCTGTTTATAGTTGAAGATGTAACAAAATGAGTCACATTTAAATAATATCTGTAACCTGCTCTGATGAAAACAACAAACTGTCAGAATATTCCCTTGAAATGTTTTAAGTTAGTGCTTCACACTTTAAATCCACATTCACACACACACGTTTAGTGGTGATAAACCACATGTTGGGGCCACAGCTTCCACCAAACAGACAGAGGCAGGTCATGTGTCTTGCCCAAGGACACAACGGCAAAGCGAGTTTTTCAGACAGAGTGGGGATTTAGACTGGTTCTAAAGAGTTTGGAACATTGTCTCAACATCAGATAATGAAAAACAAAAAATCTTCAAAGTTACAACTAATTCTCATCAGATCCCATTTCTAGAGTAAAAGCTGTAGAACAGTAGATACTAATGAACCAGTAAGTAAAGTTCTAACTGTAGTTTTATGAGTAGAAAAGACTCAAAATCAAATTCTTTTCTGGCTGTGTTGACCTGCCTGATTATCACACTAAAGCAAGCGCAAACAATTTCATTACAAGGCTGAAAGAATTTTAAAGTGTTATTCTACTTTATTACATTTACGAATCACTCAAAATAAACCCCACTGCCATCATGTCCAATAAAAATCAGACCTTTCTGTTGTTTCTCTGCTTATATCATCAAACGTGTGGAGAGGAACAGCAGACTCCAGATAAGATATTAAAGCTCACCAGCAGAGTCCAAATGATGTTTCTCAGAAGCTTCATGTTGTTCTGAATGTGCTTCGTCCAGCTTTGGTTCCTCACTGTTCTTACTTCAGCTTTATTTATGAAGCTGCATGACCCTTAGATCTGATCTGTGGTCAGATAACCAGGCAGGGAAACAATAGGGGAGATTCCTCTTATCTCTACTGTCCATCAACCACTTTGCACACTCAGGTATTAAAGTCCCATCAGCAGTTTCATCACAGATAAAATCTCTGAGAGAAAAGCAGAAAAAACTATGTAAAAAAGGAGAAACTCCCCCAGACAGCAGTTGAACCTGCTTCTCTGTTTTCTTCAGAGTTTCAAAATACTTCCCATTTATCAGTTTGGCATCAGAGCAGCATCCAATTCACACCAACAGATCCAGATTCAAACTTAATTCAATATAAACAGCTCAGTTCAACTGCAATATGATCAGAATCGAAGTTCAAGTTTATTTATTTATAAAGTTCCAGTTCATGACAAAGTCATTTCAAGGCACTTCACAGAAAAATCAACCAATTAATAATAAAACATTTTCTATCAGGAACCAGCTGATTGGGTTGAATTATTAGTTCCTGTCATTAACTGTTTCTCTGTTTATCTTTCTATAGACATGACGACTGGCCCAAATCCATCAGTGTTTGTCTCTTTCCTGTCAGCTCAGACCCCAGTCGGCATCCTGAGCCGGGTTCTGGTTCTGGTTCTGGTTCTGCTAGAGGTTTCTTCCTGTTAAAAGGGAGTCGTTCCTTTCCACTGTCTCCAATCGTGCTGCTCAGGATGGAGGATTCAACCCAATCAGCTGGTTCCTTAGATAGAAAATGTTTTATTATTAATTGGTTGATTTTCAATTAACATGCTCAGGTCCAAAAACCAGAACCAGAATCTATGTCTAAGTTTAAGAACAGAAAATTAAGTTTCATTCAAGGTTTTACATCCCTAAGATGAGCTTGTAATCTGAGTAACTAGTTGGATTCAACAGGCTTCAGTGATAGGTATGACCCAGATGCTTAAAAAAATAAATAAAAGTAAAGATATATTGTTTTACACAGGCTGTTGTAACACAGGGTCAAGACCAGGGACACGCTTGTTTTGGAGACAGGACAGAATCATTTTGTTGGAAACTTAGAGAAAACGATGTGTGAGGACGTTAAATCAGACTTCCAGTTCTGTGCTGATCCCCAGTCCAGATATCTTGTTCAAACCTCTGAGATCCAACACAGAGCTGGTGTTTATCTCCAGCAGTCTTTGGGTGAGAGGCGGGGGACACCCTGGACAGGTCGTCAGTCCATCGCTGGGCCACACACACTCACACCGAGGGACAATATAGAGTTCATTTGGATTCCCCAGGATCAAAATGTCATTAAGTGTTTAGAAAGTATGAAAGTCTGAAACAACGACCCTGGACAGGAACTGACTGACTGTAACTAAAACAAAGTTATTGTTAATCAATATAAACTCAATTTGACAGAAAATTGTTAAAAGGAAGTTTTTCCTTCTTCACTCTGAAACTAAATGATCAAGTTTTGTTGATTGATCAGAATCTAACGGGACTTTATGGGTCAAAGAACATTTTAGTTCAGAGCTTCTTCATGTTTCTGACTTCCTGTCAGCTCTTCAGATGGAACTTTACTAACTCTGTTTGTGTTGCAGATGCTGTGAGTAAGTTGCAGACTTTATCTGTACTACACATCTGTTTGTCATTTTGCTGCTGTAGCATTCTGGTTGTTTTACATGACATCAGCAAAGTTCATCTGATCTTATCTTCATCTGCCTTTATCCATCTGAACTGTGGTGACTGCATAGGCCCCACCCCTCATAGTGACATCACCACCGTAGTTTATTTTGTCTGTGATGTGGTCGACTACGAGGTTTGAGCAGAGACGATTTCAGCATTTTTTCTCTGACCTACTTGGATAAAAGAGGAGGAATTATCAGATAAGTCATTAGGTTTTTATCTGCCACCGGTTACCAGAACAGACATCAGCGTTCTGCACACGACCAGGAAACAACATCCTACAACATCCTCTGAACATCCACCACTTCAACTAATTAAATGCTTCACTGACATTTGTCACCTGCTGGAAAACACCAAACATGAGTTTTCTTTTAGTAACTGATGAAAATCTATTTAAATACAGTATATATTATAAAAATTACTGTTGCCCTGCAGCAAGAAGGTCCTGGGTTCAAAAACCAAGCTGGGGACTTTTCCTAGGAGTTGCCATGTTCTCTCTGTGCATGTTCAGGCTTTCTCCTGGAATTTTGGTTCTTTCCACCAACCTAGAACAAGAACAAAGGTTACCTGGTGACTTTAAGTTGGCCTTGAATGCAACTGATTGTTCTTGTCTTTGTGATGGACATGTGACCTGTACAGGTGTGACAGCCATTTTACCCAATGACAGCTGAAGACAGACACCAGGGGTTCATTTCACAAAGCAGGGTAAGTGAAAAACCTGAGTTAGTTAACCCTGAGATGAGAATACTCTGGTTTTTTGGTTTCACAAAGCGAGTTCAGTGTAACTCTGAGTCGGTTACCAGGGCAACATACTCCATGAACCTAACCTGCTCGCCAGCAGGTTTGTTTGACACAACTCAGAGTTTCTCCTAAGTTGAAGCCTGCTGTCTGACATCAGTAACAGACGCAACGATGAGCCTGTTGACTTGGAAACGCAGATATTATATAGAAATCTCCATCAGGAGAGAGAAAGAGGATGATCAGCAGCGTTTGGAACATGGATGGATTTTCAGTAACAGAATAATCTAATAAATGACAGTTTCCAACATTACAACACCGTATCGTTAGTGAACGTAGAATGCAGTGCGTTACTTGACGAAATAAGCTGCATAATGTGGCTACACACACACGGTTGTATGGCGGCTGAGCGGATGCTGTGATAAGCTAATTGCTGTAGTCTTGGCAGGGTGTTTACCTCTTATTTAGAAGACTCAATACCCAGTGATGAATAAATAAGTTTTATTTGCATAACGCAAGGAATTTGTTTCTCTAGTAATGCAGTCTATTACTTTCTCAGTTACTTTTATGTAGAGTAGTTCAGTTTGTAACTAAATAACTTTTTGGAACAACTATAACTAATTACTTTATTAAAGTAACATTCCTAACACTGATGATCAGACCCAGAGTGGATGTTTTATCACCCTGATGAGTATCTGGATGAGTGTTTCTACAATCATCTAGAATTTATTTAAACAATATTCTCAGTTCACACGTCTCTCATATGACCCATGATGGACATGTTGTCCACACTGAGACAATTCTGTGTATTTCCATGTCTACTTAGTGTCATAGTAAGTTGTTGGTTAATGCTGAATAGGTAAGCTGTGCTGTGGAGGTTGATGGACCCTCTTCCTCATTAATGGACCCTTATCATTTCCATCATGTTCTGTTGAAGAGAAACAAGCTGCAGGTTGGACTGGATCAACATTATTAACTAAAACTAAAGTTATTTTAGTAAAGTTCAACAATCCTTTCTGTATCTTTCCTTTCTGTGGTCACTTGTTTTACAGACCTCAGCCTTCTTTCTGTTGCTATAATGGAGTCAGTTATGTTTTGTCTTCATATAGACAATATTAAATACCGGCAGTGATGGAATGGTGGAATATTTGGCTTTTTCATTGTTTAGAGGATTTCCCAAAATATTTAAATCTATCACATGTAGAATATAACCACTGAATACAGTTTAATGAGAGAGTTAAACAACATCATAACTGATTGTAAATCAAATGTAAAAAAATAAAAAATAAATAATACCTCACCTGTTTCAACTATATTTTTATATTTCATCTTTGTTCTTTTTGCACCTGTATGTTTAAAAAACATATAGAATATAAATGTTGATTGAGTGGAACATTGTTATAGAATGAGTAATTTTTTTCCTCTAATTAATACTCACACATTGACTTGATCAGGAATTTTCTGTCATACAGCTCTCTCTCTCTCTTTTGCTGCTGCTTTTTTAAAATGTGCTCATCTTTTGCACATGCATTCATTAAAAGATTCAATTCTACTGAGAAGAAGTAGGGGGCGCTAACCTTCTTATATCCTCATGCACGAGTATAACTCAGAGTTCCAATCTTTTCTGACTGAAAAGAGTTTGTTTCAACACAACGTGAATTTTTCCAAAAAATGTTTCGTTGTACTTGTGCTCATTTGTATAATGACAAATCTCCTTCATTCCTTCATGTAAATAAGATCACGTGTTTTTTACAAGAGAGACCATGTCCAAATTATTTTCACAAACTACAATAACAGTAAGTCCCCAGGAGATGGCAGTAATGTTCTGCATCATCTGGTGCCTGATTCCAAAGGCCACTTTATTTGTAAATCACTTTTAAAACATGGCATTACAACCAACCAAAGCACTGAACATAATAACACCAATAAAAGACTACAATTAAAACACATTAAAATCAAGAAGATAAAACAAAAGGAAAAACAATTGATACAAACATACTATTAAAAAGAAGAGCATCACAAAGAGGATATAAGTAAAATAAAACCAAATGAAGGGATCGAGAGTGAAAAGTCAGAGAACAATAATGAGTTTTTAGTTGTGATTTAAACACAGACAGAGAAGATGTCTGTCTAACTGGGAGAGGGAGTTAGTTCCACAGATAGAAAAAGCCCTCTCCCCTCTGGACTTACGAGTCTTAGGGACAGTGAGAAGAAGCTGATTTTCTCCAGGGTTACGCCTGGACAGGTTGCTGGTCTATCACAGAACCGAAACAATCCAAGTATCTTAGAAAAGTTCCAGTTCTGGTCCAGTGTCTGATGATCTGAGCTGCAGATGGAGGTCATGACTTCCTTCCATCAGTGGAAAACAGGTTTACTGATGATGAAGCATATTTCTATGGATTGAAGAGGAAATAACTCGGTCCACATCTCAGTCTGACTGAGGGGTTCTGATCGACGAGGTCCATCCTGAACAGCTGATGAAGAGGAAGATGGAACATGACTGATGAAGATTACTGCTTTATAAGTGACTTTCATCCACCCTATTTTCTGTTCCTGCTTGTACAGGGTCACAGGGGAGGAGCATAACACACACACACACACACACATAGCAAGGTCCAAATTTAAACCACAGGTTAGGGTTTTTTTGGTCTGTGGGAAGAAATCCAAAGAAAACCCACACATGCTGTGACAACATAGAAAGAAAGACCCCTGCCAGAAGCTGAACCTGCAACCTTTGTGCTGTGAGGCATCAGCAGGGTGCGATTTGTCAGGGGGTATGGGGGAATTTACCCCCCTCTGGTCCTTTATTTTTTATCCCTGGGGAAGATAAGTTATTTTCATTCTTCTTTCTCGTCCGACCGTACTTGCCAACCCTCTCGATTTAACCAGGAGAATCCTGAATTTTAATGCTCATTCTCCTGAATTTCTCCCGATTTCCACCTGGATAACAA
Organism: Pachypanchax playfairii; assembly: GCA_006937955.1. NCBI lineage: Eukaryota > Metazoa > Chordata > Actinopteri > Cyprinodontiformes > Aplocheilidae > Pachypanchax > Pachypanchax playfairii. The sequence continues at coordinate 118,173 of SSNP01000150.1, read as the reverse complement.
TGTTGCTAAACTGTCCGTCACCGGTCGTTGTTTCACGCCGGTCAATAATAACGGTTACACCTTGAAGTTACCACCATCTGTTGCCCAGGTACCGCTATTTAAGTAGTTGACTTACATTATTACTGTGGATTGTTATTTTGTCAGATAAATAAGCACTGTGTGTTTAATGTGTGTATGTATGTGCGACCAACAACTCAATCACAATCTGAAAACGTTTCCCTGCAGTCACATTTCCTGACAGCAGATCTTCTAACCTGGAGGAAGCCAAGGTCACTGAGGTCACAGAAGGAAACTGATGTATTGTGTTTGAATTCAGTTCCTGGATGTCAGTCAGAGTTTGTGGTTCTCTGTGACCACATTAAAAACTATGATGAGTTCAGAAAGCCCCTCCTGCTGTGACTCTCATTGTGAAAGAGTTTCCATACAGCAGCAGCAGCAAACAGTCGGTTTATCTCATCAAACACATCACATGGAAACTCAGAATTAACCTGACCCAGTTTGGATGGTGGTCTGTGGTACATGATGTAACCCACTTCTGAGTATGTACACGTCGCCACTAGGTTCGTAGGAGCTATGAGTAAGAGTAATAACCAGGGACACCAGTATAAGTTATGAAAAGCAACTTTTAGTTGTCAAAATCATTTGAACAGAACACAATTAACAATGCCTATGGGCCCTTTAACTGTAAAATAAAATAGAATAAAATAAATTGTCCTTCCAAAGGTCTTGGTTCAGAATTGTTCGTTATGGATCCAAAGTTCAAGTCAGGTAAGTCAGAGTAAAATAGTCAAGTCAGGAGTGTATTCAGTGTGGCTCCTGTTGGTGTCAATTCTTGGAATCGGCACAATCCTACCACAACCTCAGCTGAAGGATGTGGTGATGATCAGAGTTCTGCTGGGAGGCTCGCCATCTACAAGTCGCTGGTTAATCTCGTTGACACAAGGACTGAAGCTTCATCAAGTTTTTTCCAACCAATATGAAAAGACCTGACCTGCATTAGTAAAACAGGTAATAGTCTCAGTTCTTCCATAAAAATGATCAACTAGATTAATTCAAAGTGTTGTACAACATATTATCTGTCTTTTCTCAAAATGGAATATAATAATATAGGATACAGGTAGGTAACCAATTATTTCCACAATAAAGTTTCAGTGTCAGAATAAACCATTTTAACCAATAGTAATATCAATTAAATAAAATAGCATTTTTCCAATGAATTTACATAAACAAATTAGCTTTTTAATGTAATTTGTTCTTTTCCCATATGTAATGTCTTTTCTTTTAACCCTTTTTAACATAGGATTTTAGATTTAAATAAAATAAATGAAATACATTGTTTTTAATTGACAAAAGTAACAATTTACAGCTGTGCTGCTTTTAACCATCTTAATTAACTTAAAATGACTCTTTAGCTTCTCCACTCTGTATGGCTTTTAATCTTTAGTCACATTGGAAAAATGACTAGTTATTTCACAGTGTAAAAGTATCACAATGCGCTTATCTTAGTGATACAGGACATTGTTAATCGTTCCTGATACATTAACACAAGTTTTCTTTCAAGTTTTCTTTTCAAAAGTTCACATAAGTGCTTTTTAGTAAATTACATTCATCATAAAACAACATAAAATACACAAAAGATATCCTTAATGGCAGCTAGCATGGTCACCACGTGTTGTTTCCACATACACACACATTAAGAGCATGGCAGAAACTAGCTTACCAAGTGAGAGTTTCTACAGAGGAGACCGGAACAGTTAAGGTGGCTCCTCGACGACTCTCCAACGTCTACAACGGGACTTCAATCAGTTTACAACACTAACGACATTAAATCTTAATATCAGTGCAAAATAACACATTTTGATACCTTTTTCTCTCGCTCTCCAGCTCCCACGAGCGAAACAACACCAGAGTCTCGTTTGCGCATTTGCGATGTTAAGCTACTGCAGGTATCTTTGTGCATTACTTCCTGTTTTTACAAAATAAAGTCCCGGTTTCAAAATAAAACACACAAGCATTTACAATCATGAAATTAAAAGAAATAACGATCAGATAAGAACATAAATCATTACTTTAACCCACTTTTAGGCGGGTTACAATGAGATCAGATTTCCTTTTCACATCATGAACATTAGAATTCTTCACTTGGAGCTCAGATTTACATTTTTCTGTTACTGTTTGCATTTCTGCTGTTAAACATAGTTTGTTTTGGCAAATAAACTCATGAGAATTCAGGATCTATCTGTAATTTAATAAATGTTCTTTTTTGTTGTTGTTTTGGAGAGTTACTGAATAAGGAACTCTTTGAAGTGTTTTGTAATTCTGTTAGTTAAAGATCATGTAGGTGGATCGAAGTCTTATTGACTGAGTTTAATTCTAGATTTAACTGGAAGCACTTCTGAATTTTGAACATCCTGATAATAATCACTTTGATTCAGAATGCTCCTAATTTCAACGTTACGTAGGTGGAATGTCGTCATGGTAACATGTTTTATGAGAACTAAAGGAACATGTCCTGGTCAAAGAAACACCAGGTTCTTTACCTTCTTGTTGGAGGATAAATTAATGCCTCTAAGAAAAGTGACTTGTGTAGATTTTAAAAATTGCTGTCAAACATTGTTATAATCAAAATATTTAAACTTAAAAGGTAACTCCTCCCAGGTTGTAACCCCAGCCCAGGAGACTGGGCTGTGAGTGACATGTTGCAGTGGAACTTGAGGAAAGGGAAGCTGGTTCTGTGGAGGAAGGTGGTCCGTATCATTTTGAGCCTGTAGCGGCTTCGCAGCATGAAATGGATCCCCTTCTCTGAGTGGTACATTGTTTGTTGGCCGAAGCTAAAGCTACATTTAGCTTTAGCTTGCTTCATCAGGTGCAGCTGGCGCGGCTGCTATACCTCATCATCTGCAACAGTTGCTGATAGGTGCCTGAGGTATAAATCAAAGTAACCCAGCATGAAAAAAAAACAATCCGTAATGTGCCAAAAAAATATATGTAAACACTTTCTGTTCAAACTTCACCTCGCTGCGGAGGTGTGGCCTAGACCGAGCTCTTTTATACTCTATACCAGCAGAATGTTGATGTCACGTTTAGAGAAAATAAGGTTTCAGCCAATAGCAATGCCTGATTCAAATTCAAGTGCAGTGTAACGTTTTCAAGTCAAGTTTATTTATAAAGCACATTTAAAAACAACCAAGGTTGACCAAAGTGCTGTACAGTGACAAGAAACAACAAAACAACATAAACAGAATAAAAGCTCTAAAATACATAAATACATAAAACACTTCACTAATAAAACAACCAAATTAAACCTTGTTAAAAGCCAATGAGAAGAGGTGGTTTTAAGAGCAGATTTATAAGTTCCTGAGCTTGTGGAGATTCTGATGTGAGGAGGTAAACTGTTCCAAAGTCTGGGTGCAGCTACAGCAAAAACCCTCTCTCCTTTAGTTTTTAATCTGCACCTAGGAACTTCTAGAATCATCAGGTCTGCTGACCTCAAAGATCTCCTGGGCCGGTAGATGTTAAGAAGTTCTACCAGGTAAGGAGGTGCAGTACCGTTAAGAACCTTAAAAACAAGCAGTAACATTTTAAAATCAATCCTAAAAGCGACTGGGAGCCAGTGGAGAGAACAGAGAACTGGACTGATGTGGTCTCTCTTTATGGAACCAGTCAGCAGACGAGCAGCAGCGTTCTGTACCAGCTGGAGACGATGTAGAGAGGAACGATCTAAACCAACATACAGGAAGTTACAGTAGTCCAGCTGGGATGTAATAAAAGCATGGACCACTCTTTCTAGATCGTTCCTGCACAGGTATGACTTGACTTTAGCTAAAATCCTAAAAACCTGAAGAGGGCGCTCCACTAACGGTTTTTGGTAGAAAATGTATAATTTTATTAAAATGTGCTAAAATACCAAAATCAAGACTCAGAAATGTAGACAGGACTATTAAACACTCTAGTTATACAGTTTATCAGTTGCACTTTAAACTAACAAGTCTATAATCAACATTAGGAAGGAAACAAGAGCTCAGGTGTCAGTGCACATGATGTAACAGCCTGAAGACTTCTAGAGGACGGAGAGAGAATTACAACGATTTTTCCCTAAAGTTCTCAACAGAACATAAACTTCACACCTAAGAAAGGTTTTTATTGCTCCACTGTTTCATAGTGACCAGTCACCTGCACATCTGTCTACTTCACAAACTGCAGCAGGATGAGGACACATAAGCTCATTGCAGCCATATTGTCTGCCTCAAAAACTCAGCAACATGAAATACAGGACATTGTTTTAAAGAAAACCAAGATACTCAATGATCAATCAAAAACAGCTTTTTAGTGTAACCCATCACATCACCAAGCTGGTGATGTAGATAGAAACTCAGTATGGGAAAGTAGCTCCAGGTAAGTGCAACAACACCTAATTATCCTTAAATGGTGCTAAAGTTTTTTACAAATGAAGAGAGATGAAACGGTGTGAAGCAGCTGAGGGTTGCAGGTTGATGCAAGAAGCAGGAAATCATTTAGATCAACGATAAGCAAAACGCCTCCAATCAAAGCAGGTCAGACTGGAGCTGGCAGCGTGGGCTGCAAGAAACAACGCAGAATATGAGTGATGATGCAGCATTTTGAGAAACCTGAGTCACAAAACAACTGGAAACCAGGTCAAAGAGTATCTGTAATGTATCAGAAGGCAAAAACTTGCTGCACTGGAACAGAACTCAGAGTCCACAAAGAGGGTCCTCTTAGTTCAGAGAGTGCCAGAATAAGAATAATTTGGTCAAATATTTTAATCAGCAAGAGGACAAAACAGAACAACCAATACCAGAGTCCAACAGACACAGTTTGAACATTTCAATGACCGTCAGATCTCCATGGCAGAGTTAGGTTCATAGAACAGAAGAGAAGAGAAGAGAAGAGAAGAGAAGAGAAGAGAAGAGAAGAGAAGAGAGGAGAGGAGAGGAGAGGAGAGGAGAGGAGAGGAGAACAGAACAGAACAGAATAGTCCTTTAATCGTCCTACAAGGGGAAATTTGGTCGTAACAGCAGCATCAGATATATATAAAGAAACAAACAGATATACAAACTGAACAGGACATAGAACATAACAGAGCACACACAATGTTTACAATGAAAAGAAGAAAAAAGTATCTAAATCATTGACCATAGTCATAAAACACAATACTCTACAGTTCTTAAAGTACTGTTTGTTAGGAACAGTTCTGATTGTACAGTCTAACAGCTGCAGGAAGGAAGAACCTGCAGAAACTCTCCTTCATGTATCTAGAGTGCAGCAGTCTGTTACTGAAGGAACTCTGCAGTTCAGTAACATTTACATGCAGGAGGTGGGACACTCTGTCCATTAGAGATGTTATCATAGCCAGAGTCCTTCTGTCCCCAACTACCTGAACTGGATCCAGGGTGCATCCCAGGACAGAGCTGGTCTTCCTGATCAGATTATCCAACTTCCATGGCGTTATATCTAGAGTTAAGGTCAAGGGGTTATTTGTAGGGTTAGGGTCTTGTTTATAAAACATATCTCCTTATCTACGATTTAAGATATAACAGTAGCAGATACAAGTTTTTTTTAATCAGCTGTGCTGTGAGACTTTGAGGTGAGAGAGTCATCAGTCATAGTTCCTGAGTATTTGGAACTTTCTGAAAGACCATCAACTGATTTACTGGGTGTTTACGTCAGTTTAATACCACTGGCTGTTAAAGTTTTGTAGCTTTTCAAAGAATCTCTACACAAAAATCATCCAAATTTCATGTGCAGATTCACAAATCCTGTTTTTTGTGTGCAGCTGATTTTACATCTATGAACAGCATTGGAACATTGTTAGAGTTTGGGTTAAGATTTATTGATGTGGTGCCGGTCTTAAAGGCCAATGTTGAGTTCATTGCAGAACCTTGGTCCTGTCCTAAGAACATCAAGGTCCAGTTCTGATGCTAGCTGAAAAATTCTGATGACACTGAGCGTCATTTAGAGAGCTTCAGGTTCAGTTTCTGTAAAAAAAAAAATAGCCAAATTCTGAAATATCTACCTGAATTTGAAACAAATAAAGCTGCAACAACATTTTGTTGATGTAGTAAAACATAAACACACATTCTCCAGAATCCAGCTTTGGAACTCCAAAACCACACTTTGCTTTTTATTCCAGGCTCAAATATGAAAATGATCACCGATTACATCTAAAATGTTTTACTTCAAAAGCTTGATGACATTAAAACTGTGTAGAAGATGAAGGTTTTAAATGTTCAGCTGCAGACGACCTGAAGTCAAACAGACTCATCAAATTTCAGCTTTACAGAAGTGATGTGACCCAGAAAAAAAACTGCTGCAAGCGTTTGTTGCAGAATAATTAAAGTATGAAAGTGGGTCAATAATCAGGCCTCGTCATGCAGTTGAGGACTCTGTGGTCTACCAAGGAAGATCAAAGACATACACAGTAGCACAGGAGGTGACATCATCACAGTCACCTGGTACCAACCAGCATAAAATCAGAGCAGCTGAATCAGGAATCCATCAGAATACCGTCAAAGAAAAAGAAGACAACCATCTACAGGCTGATACTCAAATCCTTCAGCACACAAAGACCAGGACGGGCCAGACTGAGCTGCAGCACAAGACACATCTATAGACCCAACAGAGTTCCAAACAGAACCAGCAACATGTTTCTAACATTGAGCATCTCCAAAGTGACGGTAAGAAAACAGGAAACCAACTTCTGTGATTGGTGGAGATTCTGATGTCATCAAACTTACGTTTTTTAAATTGCTTAAGAAAAGCCAAAACTTCGGGTGAAAAAAATCCCCAAATTTGTGTAAATATGGAGATGAAATACAATTTTTTTTAAAATATTGTTTAAATAAGAATGTTTTGTGTATTTATTTGTGTTTATTTTATAACTTCCTATTGCTTTGTTAAAATACAAATATTGAATTCCTAAAATGTTTTTGACTCAGATTATTTTTTAATGTATCTATATAACCAGATAAATCCCAGTTAGATGGAGATCTGTCTCCCAGGGTGACTAGACCAAGAGCATCAGACAGTCACTGATACTTGCTGCAGTACGTAGGATCACAAGCAGTCAGGGATTTTCTGGATCTCCTTCAATCTTTTAATACAATAATTATATTTTCCTTCTCAAACTGTGTGCAACATACTTCATCCAGCAGCAGAACAGTTGACATTTGATTTTAAACTTCTTCTTCTTCTGAAGCTTTTCAGTGCTGTCCTGGTGATGATGCTGATGGTACCAGCAGCAGCAAAGACACACCGGAAGTTATTCAGACGTTCTGCAGAAAAAACTGTCCCCCTGCTGCTCGACCACAATGACCTGGTACCAAACACAAAGATCAGTTCACTAGAGAACTTCTCCATCTCACCGTGGACATACAAGTAAGTACCTCCAAGCAGAATACCAACATTACATGAACATTACTGACTGGTTGACATGCTGTGTCCCTCTTCTGTCTCCATCCTCAGCATCACCAGAGACGAATCACTCTTCCCGCACACTATGTCCGAGGCGCACTGTTCACTGAGAGGCTGTTTGAACTCTGAGGGCCAGGAGGACCTGAACCTGAGATCCCGTCCCATCAAGCACCAGGTTCTGGTACTGCGACGAGTCAAGACGGCAGAGGCAGGGCAAGGCTATTACTTCCGTCTCGAGACCCGCCTCATCCAGGTGGGCTGCACCTGTGTGCGCCCACCAGTCCATGTCCAGCAGTGAGGACCGGCCTGGTCTCACCTGGTCTCCTGGAGGCTGGTCTCCACTTAGAAGAGGAATTAGAATAGGAAGACTTTTTAATTATTCTGAAGTTCCATAAGTCAGAGAAGATGATGTCATGAGTCATTATTGTGAGATGTACATGACAGATTAGTGACATCACACCTGTAATTACAGCTCAGGTTTATGAAGATCATTCTGAGACTCTCACCTTCAGCCATCACTTCATGTTCTTTACTTATCATGTGATTTGACAGCAGACTGAAGAATGACCATCACACTCTCTAACCCTATCAGGGTCAGGGTTCCACACTCAGTTGTATTTATGCTTATTTAAGTCTGTTTTATTTATGTGTTTGATGATCTGCAGGTATTTATTGTTATTGTATTTATTTTCTGATTCAATAAAACAAACAGAACACAGAAATATTGTTTTGTTGTTTTATTCTTGAATTTAAAATATATTCTAAACAATTTGATTATAAATACATCCTGGAAGTCTACAATGACTGAGGCAACGGTGAGCAACAGTAAACACGGTTCCTTCCTTCAGAACTTTTTAGAATGATGTCATATATTTCTAGATGACTTGGTTGAAATCAGCTGGACAGCAGCAACTCATCTCTGACCTTTAGTGAACATCTGGATTATGATGCACGGGCTGATTTTCATCTAGAGCTTCTGTAATTAGATTTGATCTTTTATTAGAAGATTTGTACTTTTATTTCTCCAGATGTCGATCCTTTGATCCCAGTATCTGATTTGATGAGGATTTCACCTTTTAATCTCCAGCACAGCTCAGACAAACTTGTTTCTGTTGGTAAAGTGTGAACAAGATGTTCTACAGCTCAACTTGAGTCTGCTGGTCTTCAGCTCGGTCCTGGTTTTCCTGATCCACCAGTGCTGTTAAATCCGCTACATTTGGTTTGTAATTCTTGAAATCGATAATTCAAAGAACTGGACATGTTTCTTTTTAAATATGTCCTCGTCTGCATTTTCTCTTTCTGGGGATTTGAGGATTTGAACCCACAACCGTAGATGTTCTGGATCCTGATTTTGACTTTTCATCAGTTGTCTCTTTACTCAAAATCTTTGGGTCTTGAAAACATGGTAACTGAACTGAATTCTCTTGTTTTTGAAGACGTTTTGGTTCCTACATACGAGTTGATGAGAATTTGGAACAGGTCCACCCTGATCCTGACCCTGACCTGTTCCGCTTTAGGGTGAGCTCATCAGGCCGATGCTCCTGTTTCCCTCGAGTTGTGTTTGGTTCTGCTCTAGTTCATGAAGAGCCTCTTTCATATTTGGGTTGTTTCATTGATGTGTGAACAATCAAACCTACATATAAACACATCAACACTGTTGCTATGGCAACAAACACAGTAAAACCGCTACAAACCACCTTGTTAAGGCAGAGCCTGCAGCTTTTTTCTTGCTTTGAAGTGTTGTTGAAAGAAGTTCTGGTTCCACAGAGAAAGTTGAGCTGTCCAGCTCGCCCTCAGTCCTCTTCTTTCTTCTTCTTCTCTCAGTCTTTTTAGAGTCACTTCCTGCCAAGCTGCGAGTCAGAGCAGCATCACCTTCCTGACACGTCAATCAGGGAAACAGCCATCAAAAATGGCTTCTGAATAAAGTTCAGCTTGTGTTGTGATCAGGCCATCAAGACACCTAGAGACAGACAGCAGACAGAAGAGGTGAGCGTGCATGCACCATGTGCACAAACACACACACACACCAAAGGTAGAGGAGGATCTGATACAGATCCTGGAGAGAACTGTATGTTCTGACCCTGTTCTGTACTACTGAAGGTAAATTCATTTGATAATTCAACACAAAACTTATTTAAAAGATTTATACATATATTTAAACTGAATCCTACTTCCTAAAGGACTAACAGCAACTGATTTTCTGTTGACACTGAAACTGAGACATAAAGACTGAAAGTCTTTCCTGGTCATTGCCGTGATAAACATGTTCATGTTTCTCTAGTGTTGAGTCAACATTTCAGAATAAAGTTCTCTTCAGGGTGAAAACAATGTCCGATACCTCGTGGCAGCATTAAAGGAAGCTCCTATGGGTGTTTTTAAAAGGTATAGAGAAATAAAATCAGGTGACTGAAACTTTTGATTCATTGTGTGTATCTCGCTTTGCTCTCCAAGGAGGACAAACATATTTCTTCACCGCTCCCTCTGACTCTCTCCCTCCCTTCCTGACCTGCTTAAGGTCTTGAGTGTCCCAGAATTCTTTGCACGATCTTCAAATCCTAAAACAGGAACTTTCTCTTTTCTATATCCTCACGTAGTTCTCTCTTTCTTCAATATTCTTATCTCTACCCTGGTGCTGGAAATAGGACCACCTTGGAAGGTATTGTGCAAATGATACTTGACAACAAAGTTTGATTCTGATTCGTACGTCTCTTCCTCACCTCCAGGCTGCTCTGGTCCTGGAACACACAAAACACAAACCTGCTTTAGTGATTTTCATTTGAGATCCCAATGAAACAAACTAAAAACCTTTCAGTGACTTCAGATCAGCTCTATCATTTAAACTTGGTCCAGACCTCCTGCTGAGAGGTATTCAGGTGGATTTGTCGCCGCTCCTGGTGGGCGTAGATGTGATGCTCCTGGCGCTCTTTGGTCAAAGCTTTCTGAGCAACTTCCCGCTCGTGTTCTCTCCTCTCAGCCAGGTGCTTCAGCAGCTCCGCCTCTTGAAACTAGAGGAAGTTAGCGAGCACGTTAAGTTGTGGTTTTCAAACAAAAACAAAATTATTTGTAACGGGCAACAAAAGTAATGCGCAAAAACTCAATGGTCAGAAGTTTCAGTTACACTGTAATGTGTAGAAGAGGTTCAGGTTACTTCATGTTCATTTGTACAAACATGACACATGATTATAACTTAAAACATCTTGTTCTTGGTTTCTTCATCAACAAGTACTCAGATTAGATTCTCATCAATCTCATCAGGATGTTCTAAACTCAGAGTTCTGATGAGGTCCAGGGTCTCTCTGTATCAGCACCACTATAAACCAGCCTGACCAGCATCACACTGCAGAGCCTCATTCTAATGTCCCATCATTTGACTGACTGCATGTTTTTATAAAATTCACTCGCCTGATTCAGTCTGCAAAGGAAAGTATTTGGTAAACTTTACTTTAATTTTAGTTTAGTTTTATTTTAAGAATTTGCAGATATTTTGTAAGTCTAACAGTCTGACCCTTTCACCTCTGTAAGCTACTGTCACAGCCATTTACACACCTTCCTTCTTTCCTGGGCAGCATCCAGTTTCTTCTGGATCTCCTTCAGTGATGGTTTCTGGCGAGGGGGTGTGGTGGCCCTTAGCTCAGGGCTGCCGTCAAAGGTGGGTGGCTTCAGAATGACCTCAAAGGCCTGGCCGCTTGTTCGTTTGCTCAGCTCAATCACCTCCATGTCTCGGATGTTGCACAGATTCAAGTCCACCAGGCCTAAAAAGGAGCATAGGCTTCAATAGTCTGACCCGTCTTTATCCAATTTCTCAGCAAAAGTCTCTAACAACCAAAAAGGTTCAGTTCCACTTTGGTCTTAAACTACAACATAGACAAATTCCTTAAAGAGTCCATTTCATACACATTTCATGACTTTGTGGTTATTTCTTAAGTATTAACCAGTAATATGAAACATTTTATATTTAAAAACCGTCAGGAAACACTGATTAACAGACCTTTCAATCTGTCTGCGTTAAAATTCGGCTGGTTCTGTCAGGCTTCGAGCAGCAGCTCATTAATATTCATTATGTTAATTTGCTGGACTCAGATTGGCTAACAAACTAGCCTATGAGAGCAAGGTATACTGTTTCCTGCCCCGCTGCACATGGTAACACCAGACATTCTCTCTTCCTGTTCGCTGCAGCTTTTAGTTAGCAGCATGCTAGGCGTTATGCTAACAGCTTTTAGCCAGCAGCATGCTAGGCGTGGTTTCAACTGCAGGAGCTGATGAATACTAACGAACAAAGGAGTTGTGATGAAACAGATACAGGCTGTTAGAACTCAGGAGAACTCTGGTTTTATCACCACCTGCGTAGTTTGAGAGATTAAAACTGAAAGAGAAGTTGTTGACCTGTTTTCACCAACTATGAAGGTAAGAACACCTGTGGAGCTAAAATATTCAACAGAAACCTCAGAAACACTGTTTTTAATGGAAGGACCTCTTTAAGTCAGGTGACCCCCGAAGTTCTTCACACTACAGTTTGTCCTTCACATGTTTGGTGATGATAAACTACACACATGTTGTATCCACAGCTGTCCTGGGACACACACTGACAGAGACGAGGCTGCCAGACGCCACCGGACCCTCTGACCACCAAACAGGCAGGATGGGTAAAGTGTCTTGCTCAAGGGCACAACAGCAAAGTGATCTTTTTCTGGGAGGAGTGGGAATTCGAACCAGTGACCCTCTGGTTACCAGACAACCCGCTCAACCACGTTTTTTTCTTTTTCAGAAAAGACTGAACATCTTTACTGAGCCAGTCTTTGTAGTTGTTTTCATGTTTCCATTTCTTTCTTTTTGTCACCCAAACTATCAAAAACTCAGGAACCAAAAAAAAATCCAGTTCAAGCTGGAATTCTCTCTCGTTTGTTTTCATTTTAGCAGCTGATAAGATGAATTAACTTCAATAAGAAAAGCATCAAGTAAAACTGAAGCAGGTTTTCAGGTTCTTTTTTTAATGTGACATATGAACTGAATCATAAGTCATCATGACACATCTGTAAGAAGCTGCAACAGATTTATCCACAACATTTTCCAAATTTCAGTTATTAAATTAAACTAAATAAATTTCAGAGGATCACCTAAATTTAACAACTGATGATATTTTCATGCTACACGTGCACACGCGGGCTGCTTACCGTCTTTCTTGTTGGTTCCTTGTTCTCTTGGTTCAGGAAGAATGCAGGAGCAGAAAATGGACACCAGAGGGAGCTCTCGCACCTTTTCTGTGTATGCTGTAACATTCGCGGGGGTGGGGGGGACAGACAGTTTGAAAATACAGGAGGTGTGAAACGGATCTTTTATCTTCAACAGATAAAGAAAAGTTTTCACCTGTGAGAATCATGTTGCTGTTGTAGTGAGGTAGAATCTGTTCCTGAGGAAACAAAGTGATCAGCAACATTAATATCAGTAAATCAGCTTCAAACACGACATCTGATGCAGAGCTGAACTCAACCAGAACCCCAAACTGATTAATCAGAGTCTGTTTGAAGTGTCTAAATATTCCAGTTTGATCACAAATGAATCACGTGTTCAACTCTTTTCAAAGACCTTTCTGCATTTCAGATTGGCTCTAAGAGGTCAAGCTCTCATTAGGTGACATTTTGTCTGCTTGTTTGAGTAATGTGCAGACCCCTTAACCCATTTGACGGCTCTGGTTTGAGAAGATTTAAATAATCCTGCTTGAGTGTAATCTGTGTATCATCCACAGAGATATGATATGCTGTGGGAGCTCAAATTCCTAAAAAAACATCCAAATTTTTGTTCAACTGTGTGTGAGCAGAAAAATGTTGCAGAAACATTTTTTAACTGCTGAAAATTTCTGTAAATTTAGCTCCCAGATAAAAAAATGCAACAAGAAAACAGATAATGAAAGAATGACTTAATGTTCCAGTGTTATCCAGCAGGTTTTAGATGTTCCTCTGCTTCAACACACCTGGTTCAGATGAGCAGGTTATTAACAGGTCATTAACAGATCTCTGCTGAACTTATTGACAGGATGAAGAAGTCATTAAATCCTTCATTCAAGTGTGTTGGAGCTGAAAATCACCTAAAACATGCAGGATAGTGGCCCTCGAGGACCGGGTATCTGTGACTTCATGCATTATTTCTTTTTACAAACCTTAAGCTACTTTCACACTTCATGCTTCAGTTTTCAAAAATATATTACAGAAAGATTAACAGAAAAATTTTCATCTCAATCTACTTCTTGTATTTAGGCTCAAAAGGTAACAATCAAGAAAACAGGTACAATAACAAAACCTGCCTGAATGAGAGTAAACACAATGTTAGAACATTGTCTGTGTCTCTGAGTGCAATTATGTCACTGTAGACAATGATCAAATGACAGGCTGCAGAGGCAAATAAACAACAACAAAATATGATGAAATTCACAAAGTAAAGCAGAAAAACAAAAAAAAATGAATGAATGAGTGAAGAAACAGAGTGAAAGAAGAGAAACCTAATTTGTTCACATCGTGTTTCAATGGAAAAGATTTCAGAAGTGGAATGTTGCACAGCAACTCACCCTGCAGCTGCTCTCGCCTTCGTCCTCTGAAAATCTGCAGCTCAGCAGCATCAGCACCACACAGCAGTCCACTACATGACATCACTCTGCAGTGCTCTGATTGGACAGCAAGGATGTGGGGCTCCGATTGGTCCAGGCCGGCTGAGGGAGGGGGAGGTGGTGCGGTTTTATTTCACAGAAATACCCTTCATCTCTAACCAAAAGCTCTTCACCAGAATATGATTCATCTTATGAAAAAGTTCCCATCAAAGTAAAACAGAAATCAGACTGTTTTCACCAGAAAAAACCCCGAACATGAATCAAGAAACAAAAGGAACATCCTGACGTTAATGTGCACAGAGAGAAATATTCTCTTCTTTTTTCTTGTTTCCAGTAAATTTGTACAAAACAAATACAGACAGAAACATACAAAATGTAAAAACGACCCAAAAAAAAACCTGAATAAACCCAACGCTACTAAACTCAAGACCCTTTTCAGGGTTTATGAATGAAGTTTAGGTGAATCTGGTCACACAGAAGTCACTTGTTATCTAACTGACTGAAACATAAAATTAATTTAAATTTAAAGATTATTTCTTTTTATTAATGTGTAAAACTTTAAAGAATATAAGAAGATTAAGTAGAGACAGCAACCAGAAAGACTTGAGAACCAGATAGTGTAAAACTACAGATCCCATAATGCACTGCAGCTCTCAGCCAGATGATGTAATGCAGCTGCATTGTGTGTCTTTTCATCTGAAGGATGACTGTCTGACTGACGGAACTCCAAACCTCAAAATCCACATAAGAGCTGCTTCACAATAAAGCCACCTCAGTAAACTAAACCAGATTACAGTCCAACTACCGAACAGCACCATCAGAACCAGAACATTTTACATCTGTGTGTGTGTGCCGCTGCAATGAGGAAACATCCAGATCCCAATGATGTCACCCACAGCCAATGAGCTGAGAGCTCTCAGAGCCACACCCCTTTGTGTGTGTGAGTGCTGAAAGTCAAATGAGGTTCAGGATGCAGCAGAGAAACCAACACACCAACAGGGGGAGGGGCTTGTTTAGGACACCACTGAGGACATACAACAGCAGAACATCTTTAAGAGATGACATCATCTCCAAGTCTATAAGGTGATGTCACCACATGTCATCACGCCTCAGGTTATCACCCAGTGATGTCAGTGACAGACAAAACAATGTGGCTTGTTAAAGGTTCTCCTGATGTTGTTTCTGGTGAAGCTGATCAGGATTATTAAAGTCAGAGGGACTCCAACGACGTGGTATTAGATTAGATTAGATTCAACTTTATTATCATTACACATGTACAAGTACAAGGCAACGAAAAGCAGTTTGTCTAACCAGAAGTGCATGATGTAAGTATAAATTACAGGTGCAGATATGTACAGAATGTGGGTAGTATTTATAGGTGGGTGTAGAGTAATATGAACATACTATACAGTTTATATAAACTATAAACAGGGGTTACAAGCAGGTAGGCATAATGTACACACATATGGATTAAAATGTATTAAAAGGTATCTGTTTATCTTCACCTCATAAGATAAACTTTATTTAATAGAGATGACGTACAACGTCATGAATGACAAAGTAGAATCTGCTTTGCTACAGCTTCAAACCTCATTTCCATCTGCAGTCCCTTAATACCCCCCACAGCTACACTCCTGTTCCACACTCACGACACATTCCTGTTTACTTTTGTTTTGAATAGTTTTATTTCTAGATTTTATTTTATCTTATTTTTATATTTTATTGTTATTTGTTTCTAGTTCTGTATTCCTGCTTCCTGCTCCGGTCATGTGTGTAAATAAGAACTGCTTGTCAAACACTTCACTTGTTATAATAAAGTACTCAACAGTTTTTCTTTATTTTTTGAATTCTTGTAGATGGGAATTTTGTTGATGGACCAGCAGAATCCAGTTTAAGCCATCCCACTCAGCGGCTCTGTTTTGTGTTGGCGATGCATCGTGACTGTTTGTGGTTCTGCTCGTGTCTATGGCCCACTGATTAGAGATAACAGACGGAGGTGTGAGCTGAAAATCAGCTGAGTGACTCACTGATGCTGCAGGAAGACATTTCCACAAATACAAAGGACCAAGTCTATATTTTTCAAACAACGCCACCTGCTGGCTCAGATGAAGCTGAGTCCAAAGATCAGAGAGCAACATAATACATTAAGCTGATTTAATCAGGCTGGACATGTGACAGTTTGTTCCTTATAGTGCTCAAGTTCAAAAACTACAACCAGTGTCTCTTCTGAGGAAGACTATCGATAACAGTCAAAACATGTCAAGGTAAAGGAAAAATCGTATTTGTCTGAACAAAATAAACTTAAGATAATTATATTAAAACAAATTAACTTACTGATGAGATTATAAAGACGTTTTGGAGAAACCAACCAGACCGATACTCAGGTCTATAATCCATCTCTGTATTTTTGGACATATAATGGACAGACATGGACATTAGTCCTCTGTACACTCATGCAGAGGTGCACATACTCTGGACATTCATGAACATTTGCATTCTACACATTGCAGAATGTGGACCTTTAGGGTCCATGGACATCTACAAACACATATACTTTTGTGCACGTCCTGGACATTCCCTTATTTACATTTAAATTCACATGATATTCTCTTCTCTTTGTATTGATTTTGCTTCTTTACATTTTTTATATTTTTGTTTCTTTTTTTTTTTTTACTGTTTTTCTATATAATGTTAACAGTTTTTTTTTACATTTTTAACAGCTGTCTATATTTTTAATTGCTTTTTTAATGCAATTAAAGGTGCAATATGGAACATTTCCATATAAATCTATATTTTTAACAACATAATGCCTCCACAGGGTGTTTAGAGGGGTGTAGAATGAAAATACAGCATTTCAATTAAACATTACATTTGAAGTAAAATATAATAAAATATTTATTCTGATGGGCATGACATTGGTATTATGTTTACATCTACTATCCAATAGCTGGCAGAGCAGCTAGCACCATTGCCGGTTGCCTAACACGGTGAATAGTCCATAATAGTACTGTGGAGGGGGCGGAGTCTACAGGTTGAGCAGCTGGAAGCCCCGGGAATATGTGATGATTATTGACCTTATTGGCTTGCCATACAGGGATTTCCCAACAAGTGACTAGCAGGGTCATGTGTGGAAAAGTCTTTATTAGCAGCTGAAGCTAACACAGAGCAGCAGGCGGCTGAAGTGTGGGACCTCTGGGCTGTGGGTTCGCCTGGAGGACGCCTCAGATGATGGTGTGGGTGGGCGGAGTAGAGAGGCGTGCAGGATGGTGTGAGGAGGACAGAGGCTCTCAGGAAGTTTAGGTTTGCTGCAGAAGAGCCGGGGCAGATATGTGAGCTCTTGGACATGGACTGATTCGATGACTGAGCTACAGGTAGGAGTCTTTGTTTATCAGCGTGTGATCAGCGGGACTGGAGAACATGATTAGTGAGCTGAACTCATGATATTTTATCCTTCTCGCAGATGATCAGAGTGGGTGTGGTGAGGAATTTTCATGGCATTGGAGCACATATGGGGGTCAAGACTTGGTACCCCGATTGCTGGAGGCCTTGTTTGTTGTGGTGTTTATGTTCCATATTCCACCTTTAAGGTCATGGGCAGTCGACTAAGTATTTCACTGCATATCGTACTGTGTATGTGACAAAATCTGAAAATGTTGTCAAAGAGTTTTTTTATCTGGAGAAAACCAGGCCTCAATTCTTGAACCACCTATAATCCAACCTTGATGCAGAGGGCTAGAAGTTAGAATAAATCCAAACCCTAAGGAAAGGACACCAGAGACAAAACACATAAAGAGAACCATGAGGAAACATCAAATCAACACCACATAAAAAAATACTGGACCTTTTAGAACATCCCAAAGACAAAATACAACTGGAAAGAAAATGCAGCCCCACCAATGAAATACCTCCCATTTCATGTGAAAAACATACAGAGGAGAAACAGGAAGGACATTTAACAAAAGAAAACACAAACATCAAAAGGAATGTGAAAAAGAACTTTGGGACATTTCACATGAATAACAAAAAGAGCAGCACAAGAAGCCAGAATGGATGAGTGCAGATGATCACATGATGGGCTGGAAACATGGAAGAATCATCAGGTACAAAGATAAAAGAATAAGTAAAGACCAGGTGAGGAGCCATGGGGACCATCAGCTGAAACCAGGGGTTCTACCAGCTCTCACACACCAATGTGTCACTGTGGGTGTGGCCAGCATGGCAGAGAAACACATTGAGGTTTACCTGATCGTTAATCAATAATCAAAGCCAGAAAGGAATCTGAATCTGAAGTGAGTCTTTAACTCAGCTCGTTATGTTCTTAACTTGGCTGTAATCATTCTGAGGAGAAAAAGAAGCAGCACAGCCGATGATGCTCCTGCTGAAAGTTTATTAAAGTAGAAAAACACAAAGATTTTTCTTAAAAAGATACATGAAGAAATGAAAAGATGTTAGTAGCTGTCAGTCTGATCTGTTTCTGGATTCATGTACTGTGACCTAATTCTTATTTTTCATTCATGTTTAAATTCTGAATGAAATCAGCTTATCCGCCTTCAACCATCTGCCATCGCAGCACCACCAACACGTTTGATGAGATCCGGCTGCGTGGTCATACTGAGGAGCTGCTGACTCATTCTTGTGAAACACAAAGACTGTGTGGAGAGCAGCAGCTTTAACTCCACCTGCATCGTGCCGCCAGGCTTCAAAACTTTAATACATTTGGAAGATCATGGACCAGAGACCGAGTCCAGAGACCTGGTGGACTTCTTTGTGTCCTGGTGTGGAAACAATCATCTTATCAAGACAAACAAAATGATTGTGGATTTTAGGAGCAGCAGCAATATGACATCATCTATCTTTGACCTACAGACGCCATTCTACTTTTCATCAGGTCACAAGACCCAGATTTAAAACCATGTAACCATGACAACGCCATTTGCCATCAGAAGCACCTGTTCCACACACAGGACAGACAGTGCAACCTGGGATGACATGTGACACATCAAATTTATCAGTTTGACCATTAGATGTGAACTATAATGTCTAAATGAAGTTTTGGGTTACCATGGCAACACAGCACACCAAACAGCAAGTTGCACTACAGCACCAACTGTCTGACATTATCTCAACTAGGCTATGACATATCAAACTTGTTGAGTTGCTTTCCAGAAAGGCTCCCTCATAATCAAAGGTCCAGCATTTTGAGTTACCATAGTAACAGAATTCATGCAAAACCACGCCCCTCCCTTTAAACTCTATGTAAAAATGGGAGACAATCTGAAAGATTCATGTCTGAACATACTTTAAACTACAGATGTCACTGCAACTTTTTTTCTGCTCATAAGACATTAATCTATAACATATTTACATATAATCTACTGAATTACCATGGAAACACCATTCGCCATCAGACCCACCTGGTCATCTCACAGCAGACACTATGGACCCTGTGTGCACATGTCATACATCAAATGTACAGTAAATTTTGGGTTGCCATGCCAACAGAATCCATCAAACCTCCCCCTGTTGTGGTCCTATGTAATAATCTCTTAATTCATCATATTGCATCAAAAGACACTCATATTAATTTGAGTTTTTCAGCCTTTTCATCACATTTATAGAATCTGTCAGCTGTCACACATGCTCAGTGTTAGATCAGTGCAACTTTCTGATTGGCTAAGGGTTAGTGGCAGTCTCACTTTAAGTTTGTTCAGGAACTTTCGTTTACCCCTTCTGCTGTATATATTTCTAAGGAAAAACTGACTATATCTAAGATAAGAAATACTTTATTAATCCCTCAGGAAGGTTTTCTTCAGGAAACTGTGCAGTAAAAAAATTATACAGTACAGTACAACAAAATTACCATGGAAGACACATTTTAACCCTCACTCTCCTGAGGCAGCTGCGTCCAGCGCCAAACCTAAGGGCACACAAGGAAATACATACATATACATAGCATGCATAAACTTATGTGAGGAAACAGAAAAAAAAAAAATCAATACACACATTGGTCCTCATGAGGCGCTGCTTGAGATTGAAAAACACCTCAGTGGGGTAAACAATGAACAGATAAGACACTGTCAGAACCGTCAATGGGCGTGAGAGTAACCAGTGTAGTGAAATGTGTGTAAGAGGTTATAAAGGACAGTCTCTGGGACAACGTAGATGTTATGTCTTTACCACAGTCTTGGACGCCAGGTGAGCGGGAGGAGAGGGGGGCTGTATGTCGGTGCTCCAGAGCTAAAGAATTCAACCCGAGTCCTTATGGTCGCTTGAGTGGAAAAAAATCTGACAACACATACAAAAACAGACACAAACCCAAACAGTCCAAATACATCAGCTGTTAATCATGATCATAAAGCTATAATATACAGTGGTGCAAAAAAGTATTTAGTCAGCCACCAATTGTGTAAGTTCTCCCACTTAAAAAGATCAGAGAGGCCTGTAATTTTCATCATAGGTATACCTCAACTATGAGAGACAAAATGAGGGAAAAAAATCCAGAAAATCACATTGTCTGATTTTTAAAGAATTTATTTGCAAATTATGGTGGAAAATAAGTATTTGGTCACCTACAAACAAGTAAGATTTCTGGCTTTCACAGTCCTGTAACTTCTTTAAGAGGCTCCTCGGTCCTCCACTCGTTACCTGTATTAATGGCACCTGTGTGAACTCGTTATCAGTATAAAAGACACCTGTCCACAACCTCAAACAGTCACGCTCCAAACTCCACTATGGCCAAGACCAAAGAGCTGTCAAAGGACACCAGAAACAAAATTGTAGACCTTCACCAGGCTGGGAAGACTGAATCTGCAATAGGTAAGCAGCTTGGTGTGAAGAAATCAACTGTGGGAGCAATTATTAGAAAATGGAAGACATACAAGACCACTGATAATCTCCCTCGATCTGGGGCTCCACGCAAGATCTCACCCCGTGGGGTCAAAATGATCACAAGAACGATGAGCAAAAATCCCAGAACCACACGGAGGGACCTAGTGAATGACCTGCAGAGAGCTGGGACCAAAGTAACAAAGGCTACCATCAGTAACACACTACGCCGCCAGGGACTCAAATCCTGCAGTGCCAGACGTGTCCCCCTGCTGAAGCCAGGACACGTCCAGGCCCGTCTGCGGTTTGCTAGAGAGCATTTGGATGATCCAGAAGAGGATTGGGAGAACATCATATGGTCAGATGAAACCAAAATAGAACTTTTTGGTAGAAACTCAACTTGTCGTGTTTGGAGGGGAAAGAATGCTGAGTTGGATCCAAAGAACACCATACCTACTGTAAAGCATGGGGGTGGAAACATCATGCTTTGGGGCTGTTTTTCTGCAAGGGGACCAGGACGACTGATCCGTGTAAAGGAAAGAATGAATGGGGCCATGTATCGTAAGATTTTGAGTGAAAACCTCCTTCCATCAGCAAGGGCAAGTATTGAGATTAACTTTTGTTATTGACCAAATACTTATTTTCCACCATAATTTGCAAATAAATTCTTTAAAAATCAGACAATGTGATTTTCTGGATTTTTTTTCCTCATTTTGTCTCTCACAGTTGAGGTATACCTATGATGAAAATTACAGGCCTCTCTGATCTTTTTAAGTGGGAGAACTTACACAATTGGTGGCTGACTAAATACTTTTTTGCCCCACTGTATAAACTCTGAGTTTTTGATACACTATTCAACTGTACACAAGGATTTGTTTGCTTGAGCATGTATGTGCACATGGTCATGTGTGCGTGTGTGTTTTGGTGTATATGTGGAAGCTTTGTATGTATCCATTTATGTAGATTTGAGTCTTTTCAAGCACCAGTGTGTCTAAGATTTATCCTGTAGAATGACTGCATGGAAAAGGTACAATGTAGCTAGAATGTGTAGCTGCCTGCCAGGCAGTCCAGCCCCTCCACCCCCTCCACCAGGGGCCGTAGTCCAAAACCCCACATGACGATGAGGAAGGTGCGTATCAATGTATTAAGATGCTCTGTCACAGACTCCAGTGAGAATTGAAGTGGGTTACTCAAAGTTTGTGTACTGTGTAAACACAGGTTTGATCGTAAGGATTTGATGACAGCCATCTCATTGCTCTAGTCACAACAGTCAAACTGTTTCTTCTGACAATTCAATCTTGTAAAACATTTTATTGAATTTTTTTTTCTTCTCGTTGTAAACATTGTGTGTGGTTTGTTATGCTTGTGTCCTGTTCAATTTGTATATCTGTTTATCTGATGCTGCTGTTTTTCGACCAAATTTCCCCTCGTGGGACAATTAAAGGATTATTCTATTCTATTCTATTCTATTCTACACTCACCGGCCACTTTATTAGGTACACCATGCTAGTAACGGGTTGGACCCCCTTTTGCCTTCAGAACTGCCTCAATTCTTCGTGGCATAGATTCAACAAGGTGCTGGAAGCATTCCTCAGAGAGTTTGGTCCATATTGACATGATGGCATCCCACAGTTGGCGTAGATTTGTCGGCTGCACATCCATGATGCGAATCTCCCGTTCCACCACATCCCAAAGATGCTCTATTGGATTGAGATCTGGTGACTGTGGAGGCCATTTGAGTACAGTGAACTCATTGTCATGTTCAAGAAACCAGTCCGAGATGATTCCAGCTTTATGACATGGCGCATTATCCTGCTGAAAGTAGCCATCAGAAGTTGGGTACATTGTGGTCATAAAGGGATGGACATGGTCAGCAACAATACTCAGGTAGGCTGTGGCGTTGTAACGATGCTCAATTGGTACCAAGGGGCCCAAAGAGTGCCAAGAAAATATTCCCCACACCATTACACCACCACCACCAGCCTGAACCGTTGATACAAGGCAGGATGGATCCATGCTTTCATGTTGTTGACGCCAAATTCTGACCCTACCATCTGAATGTCGCAGCAGAAATCGAGACTCATCAGACCAGGCAACGTTTTTCCAATCTTCTATTGTCCAATTTCGATGAGCTTGTGCAAATTGTAGCCTCAGTTTCCTGTTCTTAGCTGAAAGGAGTGGCACCCGGCGTGGTCTTCTGCTGCTGTAGCCCATCTGCCTCAAAGTTCGACGTACTGTGCGTTCAGAGATGCTCTTCTGCCTACCTTGGTTGTAACGAGTGGTTATTTGAGTCACTGTTGCCTTTCTATCAGCTCGAACCAGTCTGGCCATTCTCCTCTGACCTCTGGCATCAACAAGGCATTTTCGCCCACAGAACTGCCGCTCACTGGATATTTTTTCTTTTTCGGACCATTCTCTGTAAACCCTAGAGATGGTTGTGCGTGAAAATCCCAGTAGATCAGCAGTTTCTGAAATACTCAGACCAGCCATTCTGGCACCAACAACCATGCCACGTTCAAAGTCACTCAAATCACCTTTCTTCCCCATACTGATGCTCGGTTTGAACTGCAGAAGATTGTCTTGACCATGTGTACATGCCTAAATGCACTGAGTTGCCGCCATGTGATTGGCTGATTAGAAATTAAGTGTTAACGAGCAGTTGGACAGGTGTACCTAATAAAGTGGCCGGTGAGTGTATTCTATTCTATGACATTTTGCAGCTACAGTGAATATCGACGGTGATGGTTTATTCTTCTGGTAAAGTCACTGCAGTATGTTTGGATCTGGATCCATGTTCACTAACTCGAGAATTATTCCATCAGCATTCAAACCACTTATGTACTCTCTCTTTGAGAAGTGTAACTCATCTTGAAACATCCCTAATGTTCACAATAATTACTGTAAAGGTTATACATATAACCTTATTTAACCCTAACCCTACAGACTTGGTGTTTGAGACCGAGTGTTTGATCATTTAGTCACTTGATTATTAACATTTTGATTTCATTTCATTAGAAAGTGGAACCCTTTCAACAAAGGAAAGGTCAAGTTGTTAAGTGCCATGGCCTCACACCACTTCACCTGAGATAAAAAGTACAAGTAGTTTTTCTCTTTTTGTGTTTTTAAAACCATCCAAAGCATTTATGATGTATTTAAACATTGAAATAACTACAAGGAAATTCTGCAAGCTGCTCTGAACTTCAATCTAATATTTATTTCGCAGATCAATAATTCTTTCAGTCATTGCACAAAGTCAACAAAAGTAAAACAGAAAAATTCAGAGAAAGAAAACATTTTTTATTTCTGTCAGGGTAAATGAGTTAATCCGGTGTTCCGAATGAGTCAGGGGTTATCTGATGACAGTCATTTTAAAATGAGCCAGAGGTCAGGGCACATCAGGCATCACATGCTTCCTGTTTCGAACCTGAACCACTTCTTTTCTCTCCTTCAGGAAATTTCCAAAGGCAGGGTTCTCTTTGCTCTCTTCTGTTGCTGTAAATCAATATGACACATTTGAGTTTTCAGGAAGAAAACTAATGTTCTGACTCCATTTGTAAACAGCTGAAGGACAAACATGAGGTTGAGCTACATGTATTGTGTCAGGTATCTGACTAACAGAAACTGAGACATCAGTGCAACTTGTTTCCATTTCCTCTGAGCTACATGAAGATGGAGATGTAACAGGAGTCAAACTACGAAGAGCTTAGCGCCATCAAACATGTTTGTTTCTATTCTGCATATCAGTCAACACTTTTTCTCACCATCATGGTCAATGTCATCTGTGTCACTGTCCACCTCCTCCTCCTCATCATCAGGATTACCGCGAGTCATGATGAGGTCACTGGGTCCTGTGATGTCACCTATCTCTGAGACAGAAAGTCAATGAGCTTGTTTCAACAACAACAGACAATTAATCTCGCTTTTCTTTCAGCTGGAGCATTAAAACAAAGTTTGGATGTTCCTCCTGTTGTCTTTACCCGAGGACAGAGTGGGGGTCATATTCACAGCTCCCAGGTCTTTTCTGAGGCGCTCCATCTGCTCATGCTGCTTCATGCTCTGCAGCTCCACCTGGTGGAAAGATGTTAATTCAGACAAAAAACAATGTGACAACACAACAAACCAACAAAGAAAATCCTCACCAGCTGCCTGCGGAGTCGCTCATATTCAGGCCGATAATCCCTGAGGAGGCAGAAGACTTATTATTTGTTATTATTTATTGTTATTGATAATCTCTGACACCTGAACAAAGATCTACCTTTTAAATTTTAATTAATTAATTTAAGTGTAATTAAAGTGTATTTCATTTGTGTTTCGTTTTTGATTATAGATCTAAATTGGAAGATCACTGTGATCTTGAAATATTAAAACAAAAGTACATTTCATTATTTGTTGACACTACAGGAATGCACGTCTTATCACTCGCAGCCCTATAGAAGTAACGAGGATTCTCAGAAATTCTCTCCCCGGGTTCACTGCGTGTGAAGATTCCAGCAGACTTTTTATTCTTACTGTTAATATGCAAATAAACCAATCGATAGCCTTATTGTAGAAAAACAGTTAAACTGCTTCTTTATCACTCGCTGCAGATTTAATTTTTGAGACCGTTTGATTCAATTGCGCTGTTCACGTAAACTGCTTGTTTTCAATTCGTTTTACTTCGACTTTTTTCTTTTGATCGCCACAAATGTTATTACAGATACAGTGGGGCAAAAAAGTATTTAGTCAGCCACCAACTGTGTAAGTTCTCCCACTTAAAAAGATCAGAGAGGCCTGTAATTTTCATCATAGGTATACCTCAACTATGAGAGACAAAATGAGGAAAAAAAATCCAGAAAATCACATTGTCTGATTTTTAAAGAATTTATTTGCAAATTATGGTGGAAAATAAGTATTTGGTCAATAACAAAAGTTAATCTCAATACTTTGTTATATAGCCTTTGTTGGCAATGACAGAGGTCAAACGTTTTCTGTAAGTCTTCACAAGGTTTTCACACACTGTTGCTGGTATTTTGGCCCATTCCTCCATGCAGATCTCCTCTAGAGCAGTGATGTTTTGGGGCTGACGCTGGGCAACACGGACTTTCAACTCC
Source organism: Pachypanchax playfairii (assembly GCA_006937955.1). NCBI lineage: Eukaryota > Metazoa > Chordata > Actinopteri > Cyprinodontiformes > Aplocheilidae > Pachypanchax > Pachypanchax playfairii. The sequence continues at coordinate 92,229 of SSNP01000150.1, read as the reverse complement.
CTCCAGAGATTTTCTATGGGGTTGAGATCTGGAGACTGGCTAGGCCACTCCAGGACCTTGAAATGCTTCTTACGAAGCCACTCCTTCGTTGCCCGGGCGGTGTGTTTGGGATCATTGTCATGCTGAAAGACCCAGCCACGTCTCATTTTCAATGCCCTTGCTGATGGAAGGAGGTTTTCACTCAAAATCTTACGATACACGGCCCCATTCATTCTTTCCTTTACACGGATCAGTCGTCCTGGTCCCCTTGCAGAAAAACAGCCCCAAAGCATGATGTTTCCACCCCCATGCTTTACAGTAGGTATGGTGTTCTTTGGATCCAACTCAGCATTCTTTCCCCTCCAAACACGACAAGTTGAGTTTCTACCAAAAAGTTCTATTTTGGTTTCATCTGACCATATGATGTTCTCCCAATCCTCTTCTGGATCATCCAAATGCTCTCTAGCAAACCGCAGACGGGCCTGGACGTGTCCTGGCTTCAGTAGGGGGACACGTCTGGCACTGCAGGATTTGAGTCCCTGGCGGCGTAGTGTGTTACTGATGGTAGCCTTTGTTACTTTGGTCCCAGCTCTCTGCAGGTCATTCACTAGGTCCCTCCGTGTGGTTCTGGGATTTTTGCTCACCGTTCTTGTGATCATTTTGACCCCACGGGGTGAGATCTTGCGTGGAGCCCCAGATCGAGGGAGATTATCAGTGGTCTTGTATGTCTTCCATTTTCTAATAATTGCTCCCACAGTTGATTTCTTCACACCAAGCTGCTTACCTATTGCAGATTCAGTCTTCCCAGCCTGGTGAAGGTCTACAATTTTGTTTCTGGTGTCCTTTGACAGCTCTTTGGTCTTGGCCATAGTGGAGTTTGGAGCGTGATTGTTTGAGGTTGTGGACAGGTGTCTTTTATACTGATAACGAGTTCACACAGGTGCCATTAATACAGGTAACGAGTGGAGGACCGAGGAGCCTCTTAAAGAAGTTACAGGTCTGTGAAAGCCAGAAATTTTACTTGTTTGTAGGTGACCAAATACTTATTTTCCACCATAATTTGCAAATAAATTCTTTAAAAATCAGACAATGTGATTTTCTGGATTTTTTTCCTCATTTTGTCTCTCATAGTTGAGGTATACCTATGATGAAAATTACAGGCCTCTCTGATATTTTTAAGTGGGAGAACTTACACAATTGGTGGCTGACTAAATACTTTTTTGTCCCACTGTACATGTCTGTTTACTGCTGCAAAAATCATGGATTTTTTTCGTAAAGTCCTGCAGCAACTCTGCTTTGATGTTTAGTGCTTCACATTATGACGGTGTCTGCGTTGATGTCTGCGGGTGAGACAGGGTGTAAATGCCTGTTGGATGTGTATGAGAGAAGGAAAAAAAGAGCAGGAGATGCAATGGTGGTATTTATGGTTTGGTTTCAGCCTACAGGACATGGTTTTGTTCCTCCATCATGTGTCGAGACGTTACAGAATGCTGCGCTGTCTGTCAGACGACATGTCACAGATTTCGACGCTGCACGAGTCGGTCTGACAGATCAAACTCGCAAATAAATGTTTATAAATCATATTTTTTTTCATAAACACTTCGCTTTGTGTTGAAACTTGCAGTGCAGTTATGAGTGAAACGTGTCCAGATGTCTGATATCAGAACAACCCCGTCAGATTTCAGACGCTCTGTTCAGGTGATCATAACAGATACAAGATCAGACATTTTCTCTTTGATTACTGGAACAAGAAAGTTTTCAGACCAGCAATCAGCCATGACAGCTGACTGTACTACAGTGATCATGTGACATCAGAATCATGTGTTGACTATTCTTAAATATTTTAATAGAAAATTCAAAATTGTTCAAAAGCATATTTTTCCATAAACTCAGAGTTGTTCAGTCACTGATATGTGAAACTATATTTTATATTTATTTTGTATCATGACACAAGTTAGTTGTGGAATGATACAATGACTTACAGATTTAGTTAGCCTACATTTATTTATTTGCTTATTTTTAAAATTCAAGTCAAGGCTCCGCTATGCACAAATGATAATGGTTCATGACATTATTTTCCGTTTTTTTTTTTGTTTTGTTTTTTTGTGGATAATTTAAGTTTAGCTTTTAAATTTGTTTGAAGGGGATTTTTGACTCAACAAAATTTTCCATTACATAAAGTAAAATTTTATCTGTGTCTTTGTTTATACAAAGTGTAACAGGTGAAAAAAAAAACCAATATATACAGTGTTACCTTTATTCTAGATGTCAAAAAATATTTACGGCTCCTAGCGGTTAAAGGTTGCAGATCCCTGCTTTAGCAGAAACATCACCTTCCAACTCACCTCTCATACTCTTTTGCGGCATCTTCCACCTGAGCAAATAGTTCTTCCAGACCACTTCCTGTAACTGCAGACACGCCCACTACCTGCCAGCAGAGTCAGTTTAAACCTGGTCATCAGGCCGTTACAAACGTCACCTGTTGTCTTTCAAATGCATCACTAGCAGTGATGCTAGTTAGGACATGTAACACTCAGTGGTTCAATGACATCAGACTGGTACAAACACAACTTAAAGACGATGGACATAATGATGGTGAACATTAAAGTGAGGATGAAGATGATTAAAACAGAACCAACTGTTGACCCAGCTCTTTATCACTTTCTTAATAAAACCAGATCCATCCAACACTCCTCAGTCAATTTACTGTTCACCTGAACAGGTGATCTGTAAAAAGTAATCAGATTACTGCAGGAGTACCTGACCTGGGGAGGCATCTCACCCTCAGATTAGAGTAGAACTCATCCAGAACCAGGCTCATGGAACGGGTCAGGTTGCTCACATAAGACGTCTCGTGGTTCAGAGCATCCTGAAAGACCTCAAAGTCCTTCATCCACTCCACTGCGAAGCTGTGGTCAATGATGTCAGTCTGTAACATGGAGGTGTAACCCGTCAAGAAGACTGAACAACAACAACAACAACAAGGCAATGAGAGACACAACCTGACCTTGTTCATGACCACAATGAAGGGCAGCTTGTTCTTATAGAGGATGCTGCAAGAGAAAAACTGCTGAGTTGGTGTCTGTAAAACATGATGTCACACAGAATCTCACTGATTAGACAGGTGGGGTGAGGTCATGGCTGTCCCCCTCTGTGACTATTTGCTGCTCTTGCTAAATGATTACTGACATCCAGAACTCAATTATTCAATCTTCAGCCACTTTTCCAGAACCGGGTCACAGTTGCAACAACATCACCAGATCCTCAGACCTCCTATTCCTCAGCTATGCCCTCCAGCTAAAATGTGGATCTCTGAGGCATCTCCAGGCCAACTGTAAGATATGATCTCTCCAGCAAGTCTTGGTTCTGCTGCAAGGCCTCCTCACAGTAGGACACGCCCATGACAGGTTTTCTTACAAGAGGTGTTGTTGACTGAAACTGATGCAGTTTTCAAATAAAAAAAAAATTCTGTCTAATCACCAAACAAATTAAAAGTTTTGACAAACAACTTCAAATTTCCTGAACCTTCAGAAATCAGGCTGGTGTCAGGAACTTGGAACACATCTGAATCCCTAAATCCAACCAACTGAAAAACACCTGTGAAATCTCTCAGGTGTTTATCAGTTAAAAGACTTAAACCTTTATTGAACCCTCCTAAAACTCATAGTTATGTCATATTCAAACTACCCTGAGTCCAGTTCCAGAACCATCTGGCCTGAAAGCTTGGTTCTGGTCTTTTTTGTATGCTAACTTTTTATGCATGTTAACTCCTTACCTGTATTAATAGTAACTGTTTGAACTGGTTATCTGTATAACTGACACCCGACCACTAGGGCCTGACCGATATATCGGCCGATATGGGGGTCCAGGGTGATATCAGCTATCGGCCTGCTCTAAAGTCTTTATATCGGTATTGAAAAATCCATATCGGTCCGGACCTACTGTCCACATCCTCAATCTGTCAGACTGCAACCTGTCCACCATGAACAAGACAAGAGAGCTGTCTAAAGACACCAGGGACAACTTTGTAGACCTGCACAAGGCTGGAATGAGCTACTCTACAACAGGCAAGCAGCTCAGTGAGAACAGACCAACTGTTGGTACAATTGATCATTCGCTGGCCCGGCCCCCAAATGGCCACTGACCAATTACACAACCGTTACTATGTGAGCAGGTCTGACAAACATTAATTCTGAACCAAGGAAAAAGGAACAAGGAGCTTTATTGTTGTTATACAGAAGCACAACGAAATGGATTGGAGACATATTTTCGCTCTCACTCTCCCGAGGCAGCCACCTAGGGCACCAGATGAGAGTATAAGATACACATACATATACATATATATAAACAGGGGTGCACATAAGTGGTCCGCAGGTCCGCACACACTGTCAAAATATAAAATGCACCAGATAAAAAGTTGCAACACACGTTTGCGTACTTAACATTGGTTTGGCTGAGCTGCGTGAATTTTTAGGTTAATCAGAGGCGGGTTCATTGTCAAATAAATGAAGAATCCCGTTGACTTCTTTTGTTTGACTGATATGTTTCTCAGCCAGAGCACCGAAGTTCCAGCTGATCAGCTGATGCTGCGTCTCTCTCTGTCTCTGTGTATCAGTTTGTCAGTGTGACGGATTTTCAGTGAGTCAGATCAGTGCAGCTGACTGCAGGATTCTGCATCGCGTCAAAACTGAAAACATTCACTGAATAAGACAAATAGACCATCGTGGTACAGACGTGTATAACTACCTTTTTGTGCTATAAAATACAGAAAACCACCTGTTTTAATCAACAGTATCAGCGTATTTGTCTGTGATCCGCGCCATTTTGAATGCGCGCAAAGCACTATGGGATATGCAGTCAATGCCCCATAACTGTCCAGTGTATCTTTTTATCTGACTGCATCACATTACAAACATCCTCATCATTTCAAAACAAAAAACAGTTACAGTAAATGACAGAAGCTCCAACAGCTGACTAATAAATTTCAACACCAAACTGTTAAATGTAGATTAAAGTGAACAATCAAACCTGTAAACAATCCAACCTGAACTCTGAAGGTTTTTTTACCAGTATTTTTATATTTTACTGGTTTCTCTTGATTTTTTCAACAATTAAAGGATTTTTATTGAAACAAATATAGAGCCAGGTAAAGTAAACAGACTGAATTTGAAGCTTGATGAAACCAAAAACAAAGCAGAGGAGCTCGGAAGAGACACAGCGAGACACATTTAAAAATGTGAGGACCAAGCAACAACCCTAGGTTCTCTTCTGAGAACCAGGCCAAAAATATTATGTGCACCCCTGTATATATACATATAAACTTATATGCAGAACCAGAAAGAACGACATTAGGATGATTAGGACAAAAAAAATTCCTCTCAGACAGCGCCACCAGATGGCGCTGTAATTGAAAAAAAAAAGCCTCAGCAGGGAATAAACGAGACAAGTTGAGAACTTTTATAGGAATCTGAAGTGCGATCAGTGTGTGTATGCATGCGGAGAAGAGTCAAGGATACCATCTCTGGGCCAGAATCAATGTTATGTCTGTCCTCAGTCTGTTGGCGTCCAGTGAACAGGGGAAGCCTGGGGGTGGTTGATGGTAAAGTGGTGAACCCACATCTACTAACTAGATACGAGATGTCAAGGGGAGCTCGGTACTGAGGAGCTTCCTGAGAGGTGGCGCGGTCTACCAGCGTAAAGCGTGAGCTGGCTTGGGGTTGCCGACTGGTGGGGGCGACGCAGGGGCCGAGCTTTGGAGGTGCGGGCCGCTGGGACTGCTCGCCGGCTGCGAGCAGACGGACGCCACTCGGCAGAACGGCTCTGGATAGAGAAAGGAGATCAAGGCTGGTTCGATTTAGAGGATGTCACAAAGGTTTTGATCCAACAAAAAGTCACTGACACATATGAGAATACCTCTTCCAGTCATGATAATCTGTCATGCTGGTGATTTCTGATTTTTTAGAAATGTTTTGTTTTTCATTAACACTCTTATTGACATCTAGTCAGACTCGTTTTCACTTCTTCATTATAACAGGAATGAGTTCCAACCAATCACCGCTTTATGTCTTGTGTGACGCACGGCGCTGTCTGTGACAAAGACAATGAAAGTTAAAAGTGCATGACAATTTTGCTCAAAAGACAATAATTTCAAGCTCTTGGTACGATACTGTCACATTTTTAGTCTGGCAACACTGGTCATAGTCCCTGATCTCTGGAGAACACAGCTGCACCATGCAGCTCATTTGCACAGATTTCATTTTATAATGTAGCCATTGTCACTTTTCATTGAATCTTCTGGTTGCCAGTTCTGAGAGTTTTCTTTTTGAAGGCTGGCTGGCTCTGGTTAAAAATCGCCACATTCTACTGCTAGTTTTACCCCCCTAACTGCCACATGGATAAAAGGAAATGACGTATGGCGCAACGTTCACGTACACCTGTGTACGTAGCATGCAGACGGCAGAGGAGCTTCACAGATATCCATCGAAAAGAGAAATGATAAACATTACTAATCTTGTGTAAACATTTACTTTACATATGGTGGATGATGCTCCAAATTTTACTTGCCAAATGGAAAATGTGTTCGCGTTTGGGGAGTATTAATTTCAGACCCTGCTGAAGACATTACTTTCTGATGCTTTGTGAGCTGTCAATCAAGAATCTTGGAGGATATAAGGATACTGCCTATATACTGAAATAAAAGCAAGAATAGTTCCATGGAAACAGGACTTATAGGAGAGAATACATGATAAATTAAAAGGAATTTATATAACAACAATCTGGAATATATTACAAAACAGATTTTGGGAAATAAAAGTTTAATTGAACTGGGCTGTTGTAAAAGAAGACTAGTATGTTGACTGGGATAATACGTTCGTTCGTTCGTCTTTCGTCTTCTTCCGCTTATCCGGGGTCGGGTCGCGGGGGCAGCTGTCTAAGCAGGGCAGCCCAGACTTCCCTCTCCCCGGCCACAACCGCCAGCTCATCCGGGGGGATCCCAAGGCGTTCCCAGGCCAGCCGGGAGACGTAGTCCCTCCAGCGTGTCCTGGGTCTTCCCTGGGGCCTCCGTCCCGTGGGACGTGCCCGGAACACCTCACCTGGGAGGCGTCCTGGAGGCATTCTGACCAGATGCCCGAGCCACCTCATCTGGCTCCTCTCGATGCGGAGGAGCAGCGGTTCTACTTTGAGCCCCTCCCGGATGACCGAGCTTCTCACCCTATCTCTAAGAGAGAGCCGGCCACCCTGCGGAGAAAACTCATTTCGGCCGCTTGTACCCGCGATCTCATTCTTTCGGTCACTACCCAGAGCTTGTGACCATAGGTGAGGGTAGGAACGTAGATCGACTGGTAAATAGAGAGCTTCGCCTTCTGGCTCAGCTCCTTCTTCACCACGACAGATCGACGCAGGGTCCGCATTACTGCAGATGCCGCACCGATCCGCCTGTCGATCTCACGCTCCATTTTCCCCTCACTCGTGAACAAGACCCCGAGGTACTTAGGAAACTCCTGCACCTGGGGCAAGACCTCGCCCCCGACCCGGAGAGTGCACTCCACCTTTTTCCGGTTGAGGACCATGGCCTCGGACTTGGAGGTGCTGATTCTCATCCCTGGGATGACACTGATGTATAAATCATCTGTGGGATTTATAGGTGACCTGCAACCATTTTAACTGTAGCTATTGTTGGTGCTGACTAGACATGCAGTGCAGTAGAAAAGGTTTTGGGATCAAATGAATTCAAATATTCTGAAATGTCTACATGTTTAAAAGAGTGAGTATAACCTGAACTCAAGATACTGTAGCGTGATTCATCAGCTGTGTTTAGTGGTCATGGCCCTGCTGGCTGCCACCATAATATGACAGGAAATCCTCAACAACCGCTGTAAAAAATGGCTACAGGTTTAGGGTAAAGTTGGTAACAGCAAAGAGTCAGAACAGAGTGGCTGTTGTCATGGTAACAGATCAGGATTATCTCTCAGTCTTAATGAAAATCAAAGTTTGTACCTGCAGGCATACAGCATGTTGGACATGAAGGTGACAGGGTTGGCACTGCGAGAGGTGTCCATCACATAGATCACCACACAGGGGAAGGATGATGCCTGAGGGACAAAAAATGTCAGGACCAACATACCACATTGACCCTAAACAGAACTGAGTAGAAATAATGACCTACCAGAGCCTCAGTGATGATGCTTCCTGACGCCGACCAGGTGAAAACTTCAATCTGACCCGGAGTGTCAATCAGTACATACCTGTAAACAACCCACAGTAGATGGACTGGACTCACTGCACACGATCAGAGATCTGCCAATCACAGGGTAACTATGGAAACAACCCTGACCACCTCCAAATCAGAATTCTGGGTCTAAAATCAGTTCAACAAGTGACTGAAAAGGTCTGAAGTGCATGAGGAGTGAACTTTTCATTTAGTTTTTATGCATGAAGGATCTAAAAGCTTTAAGTATATTTTGTTGTTCAAGCAGTACAAACAATACAAGAGACAATGTGTTGGACCAACAGGAGAGTCCTTTCAGCAAGTCTGTAGATTGATACTCACCTGTGATTCTGTCGCTTCCTCTCAATGAACTGCATCACCTGAAAAAACAAATACCGTACACAAGTGTCCCAATGTGACTGTCATTTTTTTCATGGTAAACCTCTAGAACATGGATGACAAATGGTAAATAACATGTACTTATATAGCACATTTTTACAACAGATAACACAAAGTTCTTCACAATACTGTTAATCATTCACATACACTCACACGTTTGGTGGTGATAAACTACACGTTGTTGCCACAGCTGACCTGGAACACACACTGACAGAGGCGAGGCTGCCAGACACCACAGGACCCTCCGACCACCACCAAACAGGCACCGGACCCTCCGACCACCACCAAACAGGCACCGGACCCTCCTACCACCACCAAACAGGCACCGGACCCTCCGACCACCGCCAACCGCCACCGGACCCTCCGCCCGCCACCGAACAGGCACCGGACCCTCCGACCGCCACCAAACAGGCACCGGACCCTCCGACCACCACCAAACAGGCACCGGACCCTCCGACCTCCACCAAACAGGCACCGGGCCCTCCGACCACCACCCAACAGGCTCCGGACCCTCCGACCACCACCAAACAGCCACCGGACCCGCCGCCCACCACCACACAGCCACCGGACCCTCCGACCGCCGCCCAACAGGCACCGGACCCTCCGACCACCGCCAAACAGGCACCGGACCCTCCGACCACCGCCAAACAGGCACCGGACCCTCCGACCACCACCAAACAGGCACCGGAACCTCCGACCACCACCCAACAGGCTCCGGACCCTCCGACCACCACCAAACAGCCACCGGACCCTCCGACCTCCACCAAACAGGCACCGGAACCTCCGACCGCCGCCCAACAGGCTCCGGACCCTCCGACCGCCGCCCAACAGGCACCGGACCCTCCGACCGCCGCCCAACAGGCACCGGACACTCCGACCGCCGCCCAACAGGCACCGGAACCTCCGACCGCCGCCCAAAAGGCACCGGACACTCCGACCACCGCCCAACAGGCACCGGACCCTCCGACCGCCGCCAAACAGGCACCGGACCCTCCGACCGCCGCCCAACAGGCACTGGACACTCCGACCGCCGCCCAACAGGCACCGGAACCTCCGACCGCCGCCCAAAAGGCACCGGACACTCCGACCACCGCCAAACAGGCACCGGACCCTCCGACCACCACCAAACAGCCACCGGACCCTCCTACCACCACCAAACAGGCACCGGACCCTCCGACCACCACCAAACAGCCACCGGACCCTCCTACCACCGCCAAACAGGCACCGGACCCTCCGACCACCACCAAACAGGCACCGGCCCCTCCGACCACCTCCAAACAGCCACCGGCCCCTCCGACCACCGCCAAACAGGCACCGGACCCTCCGACCACCACCAAACAGGCACCGGACCCTCCGACCACCACCAAACAGGCACCGGACCCTCCGACCACCACCAAACAGCCACCGGACCCTCCGACCACCGCCAAACAGGCACCGGACCCTCCGACCACCGCCAAACAGGCACCGGACCCTCCGACCACCACCAAACAGGCTCCGGACCCTCCGACCACCACCAAAAAGGCACCGGACCCACCGACCACCACCAAACAAGCACCGGGCCCTCCGACCACCACCAAACAGGCACCGGACCCTCCGACCACCGCCAAACAGGCACCGGACCCTCCGACCACCGCCAAACAGGCACCGGACCCTCCGACCACCACCAAACAGCCACCGGACCCTCCGACCTCCACCAAACAGGCACCGGACACTCCGACCACCGCCAAACAGGCACCGGACCCTCCGACCACCACCAAACAGGCACCGGACCCTCCGACCTCCACCAAACAGGCACCGGACCCTCCGACCACCACCCAACAGGCTCCGGACCCTCCGACCACCACCAAACAGCTACCAGACCCTATGACCACCAAACAAGCCGGGCAGGTAACATGTCTTACACAAAGACTGCAAAGCAATCTTTTCCGGAAGGAGTAAAGATTTGAACTGGTTATCCTCTGGTTACTGCCACCCCCTCTGACAAGCATTTTGAAATAATTAAGAAAAAGGTCATTTCTTAAAATTGCCTCAAAACATCTGAACAAGTGAGTTCCATCACAAGAAATCCTCAAAAATGTACAAACTGCATTTAAAGTCTAAAAACCAAGTAGCTTACATCAGGTGCACTCCCACAGCATGTGCATGGGTACAGCAGGTGTTCTCTTACAGCGCGTGCATGGTAGGGATGGCCGAGATGGCCTCAAATTAAAGAGGCCATATCGCCATTAACTCATTCAATGCCAGCCATTTTCAGATTTCATATTCTCCTCAGTGCCAGAGATATTTAGCATTTTCACTGATTTTTGAAGGTCCACAAAATATTTTTTTTCTATGACTATGTGAATTCTGAAACCACCATCAGAAATATAAGTCTTTTTTCTTTCAGCAACAAAAAATTGTTTCTACCCTTTTCTGTTATTTAGTAATCTGCAGTAGAAAAGAGCAACTTTCATCAAAATACACCTGTTCCAAAACAAAAAGTGGAGACCAAGAGCGTTTTGTGTAAAGGGGTTTTTCAAGCAGATTAGTGACTTTGATGTAAATATTTCATGTTTCGTTGATTCATGCAACATCTGAACTATGTTTTACCACTATGAAAGTAAAAAAAAACAAACAGTAAAAAAGTACTTTTGATCGTTTATTTTATATATATTTATCTATAAAAATAGTAATTTATCGACAATTTCAACATTTGAAAAAAATAGAAGAAAATAAAATCCAGATACTCTGTGTGTATGTGTATGCGCACATGTGCACACATGAGTGAGCGAGTTAGTCCCTGCTCGCCCCCCCTCCGGCCATCGGTTCGTCTATCAACACTTTGTGTGTTTTATGCAGTGAATCCTTCTTTATTTTGGTATCTATTGCCTGCAGAAGATTCTAACGGAAGATACTGGTCGGATGAATCCGCCTGAGGTTCACTAGAATTACTAGAAGAACCGTCACGTCAAGCTGACGACACCACAAGCCCAAAATGATGAGCTGGATCAAAAATCGCGCCACCTTCTACACAATACTCGGTCCTGGTAGATCCGACTGTCACACTGAAGGGATTTTATTCATGTAATCAACTCCACCACCTTCTTAATTCCATCAATTCTATACTTTGTAATAACTCTGAACAAAGATCACATCACAGCCGCTTCACAGACTCTGATTCTCCCTTACGCCTTCACCGTCTCTCTCGTTCTGACTGTTCGGCTCCTCCTCCGCTCTACATGCCTTTATAATAGGATAAGAAAGCAATGTATCACCCAGAGAAATGCACCACTGCCCCCTCCTGGATCATAGGACTAAGTACAGCATGTAACGAGTTCATATTCAGCGACCAGCTGCCCCAGAATGCTTTGCGGGATTTAAGCCAAGAAATCACCCATCCTCCTTTGAAGTCTCGAGTTGATTGTCCAAAGAAGGATGGTTCGGAAAATGAAAATCATCATGGAGAACCCTCATCCTCCTCTTCACAACACAGTAACTCAACAACAGTGTCTTCAGTAAAAGGCTTCTTCAGATCTGCTGCAGCAGAGACCGCTACAGGAGATCCTTCTTGCCCACAGCTATAACCTTGTACAATGGCTCCCTGAAGAAGAACTGAGCTACAACACTTAATTTCCCTTCAGAGATTAATAAAGTATTTTTGATTTGAAAACCTGTAGAGACGTCAACGTCACTGAATGAGTTAAAAATGTTTTTTCTGAGGTTTCTGTTGAATATTTTAGCTCCACAGGTGTTCTTACCTTCATAGTGGGTGAAAACAGGTCAACAACTTCTCTTTTACTTTTAATCTCTCGAACTATGCAGGTGGTGATAAAACCCGAGTTCTACCAAGTTCAAATGGCCTGTAATTGTTTCATCACAACTCCTTTGCTCGTTAGTATTCATCAGGTCCCGCAGTTGAAACCACGCCTAGCATGCTGCTGGCTAAAGGCATAAACACGTATCAAACAGGAAGAGACTACGTGTGCTGATGCCATGCACAGAGGGGCAGGAAACAGTATACCTTGCTCTCATAGGCTAGTTTATTAGCAAATCTGAGTCCAGCAAATTAACATAATGAATATTAATGGGGAGCCTAAGTCTCCTCCCCTTCTGGTTGGCCCATGGGTTCCCTGAACGAAAAAATAATGAATGGAAGTCAATGAAGCGATAAATGTTATTTTCTGGTCCACTTTGTCTTACGCCCTGAATCACACATATGCTGTACCGCAATTTAAATGATAAATAATGATGTACGTTTTGACCGGGTCTGTCAAGTGGATTTGGATTTATTTAATTTTTAAAATTTCGTAATTAAAATGACTACAACTGGAAAGTCGCACATATCACGTCATGGCAGAATCTCCCGAGTCTGACTGCTGCCTTTTCCCTCGTTTTTAGGTGACAATGCTCGTGTGTTTTGTACCTGGATGTCACCACAAAACTAGTCATTTAATGCTCCTTCCATCATTCTGATAGAAGGAGGTGAAGCTAAACTCACCGCCATTGTTCCTATTCTGATTCTTCTTCTTCTGAGCGCTATGGTGAGACAAGTGGTTGTAGTCTACTACGTGTCTTCACACAAAATATAAAATAACTTTTGCCGCGTGTCGAAACTGATCGCTTTGTCGGCATCAAAACTTGTCTTTACAACTCACGGACATCATATATTCGATCCATGGTGCATTTCAAACTGGATCAGAAAATAACTTTTATCGCTCCGTTGACTTCCATTCATTATTTTTTCATCCAGGGGACTCATGGACCGGAAGTAGAAGGGTGTGACTTAGGCTCCCCATGAGTTGCAGCCTGAAGCCTGACGAAGCCAGCTGAATCTTGATGCAGATAGATTGAAAGGTCTGTTAATGAGTGTTTCCTAACATTTTTTTAGATATAAATGTTTCATATTACATGACCTCTTTAATATTGTAAGAAATTGAACAACTCACCTCGACAATGATAAATGAACGATAACTAGCGCCAGCGCCGCCACACAACAACCCCCCCACCCCAACTTTCATAATGTGCTTGTAAATATGATGGTTTTTGTTATTGTATGGCGTCAACCAGTCTTTTAATTAAGGGTTCTATTCCCACTCCTTTCTGTATTTCTTAAGAGGTCAGTATAGACTCAGAGTAGCGACCACACACACCTGGTCTGAGAGAAAGGGGCTGAGAATTAAATGATTTGGTGATAGTGTGCAGTCGTTTATTTTAGACAGAAAACAGTTTGCTTTTGCATCGGAACCCAGGTGATTAGCTGCAACAGCTTCAGGTGGACACAATTTATCAACATTCTGGTCTCAGCAGGTCTGATATCTGCTCCAACTGAGCAAGCAGAGCTGCAGCAGTGAGCTGCAACCACTCCACTGCAAAGGGAACACAGTAACAATGATATGTGTTCCATGTTAGTCAACAAGAGTATCCAATACCACCATAAAAAATAAAAAAAATCACAAGATTTGTCGCTAGTCGCTTTTTTGAAAAAGATGAGAGAGATGAGTCTAAACATGGTAAATAGTATACTGACACAGTCACTGCTATGTTAGCAGCGCTGTTCCACGCAGACTGGAGTGAAGTCACATGACTGTACGGTGGATGTGACTGAATGAGTTTGCACTCTTTGAAACCACCGTTTTTCTGCAAACTTTACATGTTACTGTAGTTTACTCCTAATGTGATTTTCTGTAAGCAAACCAGTTCCAAACTGTAGAGTTAGCTCTCGATTTACAAGCACCTCCTCGGCCTCATGTCTGCCTTCCACCACTCAGCACATGAATCGGTCGCGCACAAAACTACGCCATCAACATGACTTATCGTTGTTATCGCTAGGAAAAAATTTTATTGTCAGAAGAATTTTGGATGACGGTATATTGCAAACAATAAGATATCGCCCATCCCGAGTGCATGGGTACAACAGGTGTGGTGGCAGTGGCTCAGGAGGTAGAGCAGGTCGTCTAGTAACTGGAGGGCCACTGGTTACCGGTTCTAATCTCGCTCCCTCCGGAAAAGATTGCTTTGCCGTTTTGTCTTTGGGCAAGACACTTCACCCACTTTGCCTGTTTGGTGGTGGTCATAGGGTCCGGTGGTGTCTGGCAGCCTTGACTCTGTCAGTGTGTGTTCCAGGACAGCTGTGGCTACAACATGTGTGTAGTTTATCACCCCCAAACATGTGAGTGTGTGTGTGTGTGTGTGTGTGTGTGTGTGTGAATGGGTAAATGACAGACTGTAGTGTAAAGCGCTTTGGGTCCTTTGACTTGAAAGGCGCTATACAAGTGAAGGCCATTTACTCTTACAGCAGGTGCATGGCAGCTTTCTGGTTTCGGGGCGGCCGTGGCTCAGGCTGTAAACGGGTGGTCTGGTAACCGGTTCGAATCCCCGCTCTGCTCGGAGAAAAATGATCACCTGGCCGTTGTGTCCTTGGGCAAGACACTTAACCCACTTTGCCTGTTTGGTGGTGGTCGGAGGGTCCGATGGCGTCTGGCAGCTTCACCTCTGTCAGTGTGTGTCCAGCTGACACACACTCACCAAACATGCGAGTGTGTGTAAATGGGTGAATAACTGACTGTAGTGTGAAGCGCTTTGGGGGTCATAGAACCCGAGTAAAGCGATATACAAGTACAAGCCATTTACAATAGTTGTACACTATATCTAACTACAGACGGTTTGCAAAAAAAATCAGCATTAAAAAAAGGGACTTTTCTTTCAAACTGTCAGACAAAAATTCTAAAGCCTTAAACATCAGGTCACCTGATCAAAGCGTGTGGCGAACAAGTTGAGTGACGTAACAATGCCACCATTGGGTCCAAGGCTGTACTGCTTCATCACTTCTTTATAGTTGACAGTATCTCTGATGTCTGTGGACGAGAAAACAGACTTAACCCATTAACTGCCAAAGTCAAATCAAATCAAACTTTATTTGTATAGCACTTTTCATGCTATTTGCAACACAAAGTGCTTCACATAATAAAAACAATTAAAAACAGACAAACACAAAAACAACAATTCAGACCCCGACTCCCTGCTACCCCGCACCCCCATCCCTCACCACTATAAATGCTATCTAGATCTTTAAATTAAAAACTTAATAAACAACTGAATAAATAATTAACTGAAAAACTGGCTTGACAACACTGTGAGGAAACCATGTAGTATGGGGTTCATCCACAACCAGGAGCAGGCATCATTAGTGACATCATCATATGCAAATTAGATCAGATTGTTTCATCATTAAATCAGTACAAAATAAGTTAAAACTTTAAGCTATGGTTTTGACAGTTGTGTAAGTGGATATCCACCAAAAATTATGTTCATCTTCATATTAGACATCACTATGTGTGCCTCGATGGCTTTGCAATGGACTAAATAACTGTAATTCACATGGCAACCGGAAGTGGTGTGCTGAGGATTTATGCTGCCTTGAAGAAAAAAAAATGCCATAGTACAAATTGACAACTTATTTCATAATGAGATGTTATTAGAAGTTTAAACAGTATTCTTGTTTATGGTGAGTGTTTCCTGTTAGTTATTTAATCCTATTTTTATGATCCTTCCCTGATATTTTCTATATAAATGCCCTCTGGGTCCTTATCAGCCATTGTTGGGTCCTTCTCCTCTGGGTGTGTCCAAACATTTGCCTGTTGCTCTGACAATGTAAAGAAAGTAAAAATAACATCATATTTAGTGTTTCTGTCCTAGGAGAATTTATTTGATAGATAAAACATATTTATGGAAAAATATAGAAACAAAAATAAACAAAAAATCTGTTTATTGAAGTCAAGACTGTAGAACGGAACGTGTGTAGCACATCTCAACAGGTAGCACATTTCTTCAGGACACCGGTTCGAGCAACGGCTGTCTGCTGTGGAAAAGTTATTCTTTCATGCTTTAAATGGTAAAATGGTATGAATGGTGTGTACTTGTATAGTGTTTTACTCAGGTCCTATGACCCCCCAAAGCGCTTCATACTACAGTATGTCATTCACCCATTCACACACACACTCACACGTTTGGTGGTGATGAACTACACACGTTGTAGCCAAAGCTGTCTTGAAACACACACTGACAGAGGCGAAGCTGCCAGACACTAGCGCTGCCGGATCCTCCGACCACCACCAAACAGCTAAAGTGGGTTAAGTGTCTTGCCCAAGGACACAACGGCCAGGCGATCTTTTTCTCTGGGCCGAGCAGGGATTCAAACCAGCGACCTTCCGGCAACCAGACGACCCATTCTACCTCCTGAGCCACGGCAAGGTTGAATATGGAACATTTTCATAAAAATAAATATTTCTGAAGGAGTCATAAACTGAAATTAGCATTTTTCCACATGAAAATGTTTATATTATATATATATATATATATATATTTTTTTTTTTTGCTTATCTCTCGGTGACGCGCACGCCTTCTTTTCTCACTCCAAATGCTGGAGTAAAAGACTCGCAAAGTATATAGTACGAGTATATAACTCCCTCTGAGAGTTTTATTTTCCTAATACATTGTAATTGCATTATTACATCATTTCTGATTATCTGTTATCAATACTGAACACTGCTACCCGTGT
This sequence comes from Pachypanchax playfairii, assembly GCA_006937955.1. Taxonomy (NCBI): domain Eukaryota; kingdom Metazoa; phylum Chordata; class Actinopteri; order Cyprinodontiformes; family Aplocheilidae; genus Pachypanchax; species Pachypanchax playfairii. The sequence continues at coordinate 75,106 of SSNP01000150.1, read as the reverse complement.
TTACAGTCCAAATGACCACCGACAGATAAATGCACACAACGCTTATATGCACAAAACTGCTGGACACCGAGGAAGTGCATATAACCGTCGTCCACTTTATAATAAAACACACTTCAAACGCTTAGAATCAATTAACACACACAAGGTCTTACAAAACCAGTAAGTTGACTGATTCCTACCGATGTTAGCTGGAAAAGGCACCTCATGAACCGCAGGGTCAAGGTTGATGACATACGGGGGAGATTTCAGAGAGTGAAGGTGAGCCGTCAGCCTCTGAAGGAGAAAACAGTAGTCAGAATACACTCTCCTGACAAAGACACAAATTGATCACAATGCTTTATATACTCATGGTCTTTACTTGCTGTGTTTGATACTAAAGATCATAAGATCCTACTGACGAGCCTCGAATATGAAATCAGTATATAGTAGGGCTGTAGTCAACTAAAAACGCTTAGTAGACCAAAGCCCTCTCCTGCACAACGATTAGTCGACTTAAAAACAAACAACAAAAAACATGTTTTGTATTTTGATTAAACATTTATTAAGCTATTGTCACAGAGCATTTATAAGACAATGAAAAAAATACATAAAACTATAACAATAATAATAATTTTTTTTTTTAATTAAGAGATTTTTTTAACTGCAAAGTGAGGAGCTCTGTCCGAGGTCTATAGTGGCAGTCACAATCGCGCACCTGACCACACCGCATGCTACAAACAAATAGAACTGCTAAAACTACCGGACACTTTGTCAACCACAGCCAAAACAAGTAGTGTTCTAACTGAATACAGTGGAACTAACTACCTATATTCCTTACTGACCATGAAGCAGCATCTATGTGCTGTGCAGACAGACACAGGTGTGAACAGGTTCCTGAGTGTTCTATGATGCGCTAAACTGTGATGCTGTTACAAAAGAGCTTAAATTAAAGAATTTAAAGTTTGAGATAAAACAGTCTAATTATATTTAGAAAACAGTCATATATAACTGCTTATAAAGGAATAAATATCAAGGAATAAATCAATGAAAATGTCTTTTTTGGTGGGAAAATATATGCAACTGGTCGACCAATGAGAATGTCAGTCGACCAAGACGGCATCGACCAATTAGTCGACTAAATGACTAAAGTTGACAGCCCTAGTATTCAGGGAACTAAACTGGTTCAAATCATATTTATCTGAAAGATTCCAGTTTATTCAGAATCTAGGCGTGCTGATCCTCAGTATCACTAACCGGTTCTTCGAACGCAAAATGTCCCTTTGCTGTTGGGAAAGGAGCTGAAGCAGTAAAGTGAGGTTGAGGGGTACCAACTAGATTAGTTGGGCTCACCCCATTTCTTGGCTTAGGCTCTGGAAGCCAACTCCTGGAGAGGCGCTGGACTCTATGCTACTCTGGAGTGGCCTGGGGGGTGAGGTGTCAAGTGGGTGTGTGGATACTCACAAGCCCGTGGCTGAGCACCTCAGTGTTGATTGATCTTCTTGATTAACAATAGCGCTGCCTTTCTGCGGATTCGAGTTGTGGGAGGGAAGGCTCTTACTGTTGTCTGTGCGTAAGCACAAAACAGCAGCAAAAAATACCCGGCCATATTGGTGTCTCTGGATGGCGTACTATCTGGGGAGTCTATTGTTATTCTGTGGGACTTCAATGCCCATGTGGGCAACAACAGAGTTACCTGAAGGGGAGTGGTTGGGAAAAAACAGTATCCCCCCATCTGAATCCAACTGGTGTTTTGTTTCTGGATTTCTGTGCTAGACATGAATTGAACATAACAAACACCATGTTTGAATATAGAGTGGTCCATAAGTGTACCTAGTACCAGGCCGCTTTGGGCTGAAGGTCTGTGATTGATTTTGTAACTGTCCAATCAGACCTAAGACCCTCAAGGCTGCATTATTTTCGCTCAGTGGCTCTTTTGTGTATTTTGCACAACTGTAATTTTGTTCTGATCATTGAAAACTTTTTTTCATTCATTTTGTTTTAGGACAGTTTCATTTAATATACAGTTACTTTAAATTCAGCTTTAATTTAATTTTAGTGGTTTAATGCACATGTGCTGTTGTTACTATGTAAAAGTGCATTTAGAACTCAAGGCTGTAAATTAGAATTGTCTCTTTGGTTACTTGAAAAAAAAAAATACTGATATATACACCGTGATTCAGATAAAAAAATATCGTGGTTCATATTATCAGCCCTACAGGAAGGATTGTGGCTGATTCCTAATCATTTAGGATCTCCCCCCTGGAGAAGCTTCAGTCCATTAGGACCGGGACCTCCAGCAACAGGGGCAGTATCACTGTGCACTGACATTTGCATTATTGCACAAATGCTTTGGTTATGTAAGTATTGCTGGTTCTTATGTTTGCTATTCTACTTTGATTTATTTTCTGCAACTTCACCCAAGACAGACTCCTTGTATTGCGCGAATGATGACTGACAATGAATCCTGGATCCAGCTCACTAGTTGGGTCCAGCGATTTACCCAGATTCATCTAGCAGTAAACACTTTTTTTTATTATGTTTTTATTTATAAATCTTATAGTTTGATTCTCTTTTCGTCATTGCTGTTGCTCCTATTTTCAGAAGATAAACTTTCCATTTACGTATGAGGAGAAACCCTAATCAGAATAACAATACAACTTCAAATAAAAATTTAAACACTGGAAACGAAGACATTTCAGGTACTAGACGGAGCCCTGTTCCTCACGCGGGACCTATTCAGCTGCACGTGCTTTCCGAACAGAACTTACCTGAACAAAGGTAGTTTTTCCGGAACCTGCCATGCCCAGCACGATGAGACATACTGGAGACTCCAGCGGCCCGCCGCTTCCTTCTGGTACCGAACTCTCTCCGTTCTCCCCTAAATCTGCCTGAGCCGCAGCTGCCATGTTGGTTGACACTATGGCAACTTGTTGCCGTCAAGTTGTAGGCAGTGCCGTAAAATGGAGCCCAAGAAAAGCCTACCTATGAGCCACGGCGTTATGTTTGCAAACCATAGACATGTATATAAATCATATATATAATTGTATGAGGAGCCTAAGTCACTCCCTACTACTTCCGGTCCATGGGTCCCCTGGACGAAAAAATAATGAATTGAAGTGAATGGAGCGATAAAAGTTATTTTCTGATCCAGTTTGAAATGCACCATGGATTGAACATATGATGTCCGTGAGTTGTAAAGAGAAATTTTGATGCCGACAAAGCGATCAGTTTCGAGACGCGGCAAAAGTTATTTTATATTTTGTGTGAAGACACGACTACAACGACTTGTCTCGTAAAATTGACGTCACCATACTGCTCAGAAGGAGAAGAAGAATCAGAATGAAGGTTTGAGGGAATTTATTCTCAGTATATTCGAAATTTAGACTAATCTTGTAGCAATGTTACAACAATTTATTACAACTACTACAAACCTAACTTATTCAAAGTCAATTTTACCATTAAAATTTTTCACATTTTCTGGCAGCGTAATCTATCAAAAACTTTTTTTTCGAAATAAAAGGCACTATATGACTAAGTTATATGATTATGATGTCAAACAATTTGTAGACCGTGTAGCAAAACTAAAAATAAATTCCGTAACAGCGCTACAACTGGTGGCAGCTTGCTGGAGTAGCTCTGTGACATTGCATTTTTTGTTCTTTTTTAGTGTTTCTTGCTGGGTTTTTCTTCTGAAATATTATTTCTGAGATACTTTTTTTGTTCTGATTTCGGTGCTGTGCTGATTGAGAGGTTTTTTTTGCATAATTTTTGCCTTTTTGCCACTTGTTATGATGCGTCATCATGGCAACAAGAGGCTTGTCTACAGGAAAGAGCAGTTAATGGACATTTCTAAGGCTTAAATAATTTTCAAATTGAAACCCCGGATCCCTGATGAGCTAAAAAGAAGAAGACGTGGATGTAGGGCAGGAGCAAAGAGAAGAGAGAGAAAGAGGAAGTTTAAACCTTCACTTCCATCAGTCATATTCAAGTTCCTGGGCACCACCATCTGCCTGGACCTTAAGTGGGAGACCAACATCTCCTCCATCCTCAAAAAGGCCCAGCAGAGGATGTACTTCCTGAGGCAATTGAGGAAGTACAGTCTCCCCCAGGAGCTGCTGACCCAGTTCTACACGGCAGTCATTGAGTCTGTCCTGTGCTCTTCCATCACTGTATGGTACGGAGCAGCAACTAAACAGGACAGGAACAGACTGCTGCGGACTGTACGGTCAGCAGAGAAGATCTTTGGCACCCCCCTGCCCTCCATCCAAGACCTGTACAGCTCAAGAACCAGGAAACGGGCAGGGAAAATCATCTCTGACCCCTCACACCCGGGACACAGACTTTTTGACCTGCTGCCCTCTGGCAGACGGCACAGAAGCCTGCAGACCAGGACCACCCGACACAGGAACAGTTTATTTCCCCTCGCCATCTCCCTTCTAAATAACTGAACTGACACACTGCTAGACTGCAACTGCACTTTATGTACACAATACTCACACAATCCATACCACTTATCCTCATATCTAATAGCATAAAGTCACACTACGCATTCATACTGCAGACTGTCTTTTATTATGTTGTTTATTATATTGTTTACTGTGTTGTTATATAGTGTTATGTTTTTGTACTGTTGTGCTTGAGAGACACCATCGGCCGGAAACAAATTCCATGTATTTGTTCGCTTACATACATGGCCAATAAACACGTTTCTTAATCTGATTCTTACTATGATATTGACAAATGTGAGATCTCTTTGCTAACAAAATGGATGAACTTGAAACTCCGTTGAAGATCCAGCCAGAGTATCAAAAGAAAAGGAGGTGGGATCGCTATATTATTTAACAAAAAATTGTGTCCTCTTGGACATGCTGTTGTGAAATATAATCTCTGCAGTCCAGATATTGAACTTTTGGCTGTTGGTTTTCATCCATATTACCTACCGAGGGAGTTCACCAGTGTTATTATAGTAGCAGTTTACATTCCACCATCAGCTAATGCCAAGTCTGTGTGTGTGACACCATTGGATCAACTGTTGCTAAACTACAAACACAGAACCCAAATGCATTTGTGGCAATATCTGGAGACTTTAATCATGCCTCTCTCTCTTCTACACTGCCAGCATTTCAACAGTTTGTCAGCTGCTCCACCAGAGAAAACAAAACACTGGACTTGTTCAATGCAAATATCAGGGATGCATACAGGTCCTTGGCACGGCCTGCTCTTGGCAAGGCAGACCATAATCTTGTTTTTCTCTGCTCAGTATACAAACCTATTGTCCAAAGGCAACCTGTGATCAAAAGAACTGTGAGGAGGTGGTCACAGGAAGCTGAAGAAATTCTTCAAGGATGTTTTGAGGCTACAGACTGGGATGTACTCTGTGAGCCACATGGAGAGGACATCAATGCTATGACTGAGTGTGTGACTGACTATTTAAACTTCTGTGTGGACGACATCATTCCCACCAGAACAGTAAGGTGCTTCCCAAATAACAAACCCTGGATCACTAGTGACCTGAAAGAATTCCTGAACAAGAAAAAAAAGAGCTTTCAGGGAGGGAGACAGGGATGCATTGAAAAGTGTACAAAAAGAACTTAAAATCAAGATTAGAAGAAACAAGGAGGTGTACAGGAAAACAAGCTCCAGCAAAACAATATAAGAGATGTGTGGTCAGGGATGACGAAGATCACAGGTTTTAAGCAGAATGAGGATCACTTGGATTGAGGTCTGGATAAAGCCAATGAACTGAACATGTTATTCAACAGGTTCATTTTAGAAACAAGCCCAACATCGTCCTCTCCTGCTGCAAGCCAAACAGACCTCCCATCATCCCTTTATCCACAGCTTCCCTGTCACACCTCAACTGTCTCACCTTCTGCCTCAGTCATGAAAGCTGTTTCTGGTGCTTTTCCATCATATCCAACATCAGAAGAAGCTGGTGTCCCCAATGCCTCCACCTCCTGCCTGTCTGTATCTAGCAGTCAGGTGAAGAAGCAGCTGGAGAGACTGAACAGGAACAAGGCAGTTGGTCCAGATGGTGTTAGTCCCAGAGTCCTAAAGGCTTGTGCAGATCAGCTATGTGGGATTCTGCAGCGAATCTTCAACCTCAGCCTCACCCAGGAGAAGGTACCAGTTCTATGGAAAACATCCTGCTATGCTCCAGTACCAAAAACATCCCACCAATTGGCCCCTAAAGACTACAGGCCTGTTGCCCTAACATCCCACATAATGAAAGCCTTGGAGAGACTCATGTTGGTCCACCTAAATAGGCAAACAAGCACGTTTCAGGATCCACTGCAGTTTGCTTATCGCCGTGGAGTTGGAGTGGAAGATGCCATCATACACCTGCTTGAGCATACCCATTGCCATCTGGACAAAGCAGGCAGCACTGTGAGGATCATGTTTTTTGATTTGTCCAGTGCCTTTAACACAATTCAGCCTGCGCTATTGTGTCAAAAACTCCAGAAGACACAGGTGGAGGCCTCCACAATCACCTGGATCAAGGACTACCTTACAAACAGACCACGTTATGTGAAACTGAAGAGTTGTACGTCTGACCAGGTGATCAGCAGCATAGGAGCACCACAGGGGACTGTACTCTCACCATTTCTTCAAATGTAGTTGCTAGATATTTATACACAGCTAGTATAGAACACATTACACATAGACTTTTATTTACTTATTATCTATGATTTATTTTCTTTGTTATTTATTCCTTTATTAGGTGCTAGAGGGAGACATACATACACACACGTATGTATAAAATACGTGTATGTATATATTATATTTTTATATATAAGTATTTCTGTCTGTGTATATATGTATAAAATATAGCTGTGTGTGTATATATGTATGAAATTAAGTACGTTATGGTGATTTTACTGAATCTCCCAAGCCATTTGCCATTGTTTTCTGCCTTTTTCAAAATGGCGGCCAACTTCGGCCACATTGGCCAATGTTAAAAGCCTGGCATGTCCCCTCTATAAATATAAACTCATTGTGTGCAAAGCCGGCCGCCATATTGGAAAAGGCAAAATTCCTGTTCACTGTAGTGCGTACTAGAGGATGACACGGGAGTGGATTTTTTTTTTTTTTGCCTTCCCACCCCACTCCCATTGCAAAAAAAAAAAAAAAAAAAAA
>SSNP01000150.1:46521-67980 GCA_006937955.1 Pachypanchax playfairii | reverse complement strand
AAAAAAAAAAAAAAAAAAAAAAACCTCCTGTCCCAATCCCAGAAAGCAAGGAAAAACAAAATTCCCTCCCATCCCAATCCAGAGAAAATGGTACAAGGACCAATCAGTTAGATTTTGGTGGTGATTCAGATCAAAGTCTGGGATTCTGATTACATTTATTCCTGGATCCACACAGAAATCGCAGACATTGATCTGAATCACCACCAAAATCTAATTTGGTTTATCCATTTGTTGATTACAGTCAGCCGAAATATTTTGTCTAAGGCTACATTCAGACTGCAGGCTGAAGTGACCCAAATCCGATTTTTTTGCCCGTGTGGCCTGTATCAGATTTTTTATGACACTCTGAATGACACAGATCCGATTTTTTCAAATGCGACCCAGGCCACTTCAGAATGTGGTCCTAAATCCGATATGTATCCGATCTTTTGGCATGCGTTTTCAGTCTGAACCGCCAGGTCACTTCCATCCAACCCGCATGTCATCAATTCGTGACATATATGACTATTCTGATGTCCATATAAGCTGTCGGGTGTTCTAAATACTGTTCATTAAAATCAGTAATATTTGAATCATACTGTGGTGTCTTTTCATGATCATCAGTTCTCCCTAAAGAAGAACAGAGCTACAACATTTCATTTCCCTTTGGGAATTAATAACACTTATTAGATGGACTTAGTTTATTTATTCCCACCATCAACATAAGTAAACCATTGATAAACGAGCTGAAAGTTCGCTCTCTCTAATTTTGTGATGATGTACTGCAGTTGTTGTGCTTTCTAGCCAATCAGAAGGATTGGACCTTTCCCCCAAAAAAGTAGCCAATCATGTGAAAGCACGTCTAACCAATCAGAGGCAAGAAAGGTGGGACCTTGCCCCTAAACGGGTACAATTTGCAAATTCGCACGCGGGAGCAAAAAGTAACGGCAGACTATGCGGAGAACAGTCAAGGGGCGAGAAAGCAAAGTGTCTGAGCTTTGTTTTGGCCAAACTCGAGGGGTGTTATTGGAACCGCGTGGTTTTTAAAATAAATGGCAGAGCACGGTTTTAAACGAACCAAAGAAAAATAAAAAGTCTCTGAGCTAAATGGAGGCACTGTTTCTTCTAATGCGCATGCGTGACACATTCAAGACGCATTCCGTTAAAACAGCAAGTCACATTCAGGTTGGATTTCATTGGCAATTTGAACGACCTTGCAAAAAGATCGTATTTCACAAAAAAAAAATCGGAATTGAGCATTAATATGAAGATAATTCAGACCTGCAGTGTGAACATAGCCATAAGGACAATGAACTGCTGTGACTTCAATATGTCTATCACCAGATAATCTGCAGCTCATCCAGTTTCCATGGAAACACTGTAATTTCTGGTTTTTATGAACAGATTAACGACTTTCTGTTCCTGCACAGCTCTAACAGGAAGAGAAAAGTTATCTCCATGTAATGACCCTGCTTTTTTATCAGTTTCTTTTGTTTGAAAGACAAACTGAAGGTTCTTTTAAACATGTGTGACGCTAAAGACAATGAAGACCACCTGACATGTAGAGGAAACAAAACCACAGTAAACAATCTCCGAGGGAAAAAAAATAAAAACCAGTTCCCACACCATGTAAAAGCTAATACTTTACAACTAATTCAGGTTTAAAAACAGAAAGTGCATTCAGTTTAATCCTTTAACTGCCAGACTTTCTCAGCAAATTCAGATTTTAGATTAACATATTTTCAAAAGGCTGAAGCTGAAAATTGTATGAGATAAAGGAAAAGTGTAAATGAGATTCACCCAAAGTTTCTGAAAGTAACAAATGTAATGATCTCATTTGCATATGATGAAGTCACTGATGACATCACAAGCAACCATCTTGGGTCACAAAAGACAACAATGGATTTTTGAATACATGCATTTTGTTATTAGATTTAATTTCATGAAGAAAACTCCAAACAAAAAAAAATTAATGATTTTGGCCTTTTGTCATTTTGTCTGTTTTAAAACAAAAACAATGTGAGTACAATTTATTACAAAAGTATTTACAAAGTCATTTGTTCAACCTGTCCAGGTGACACAGTGCAGCACACAGTGTAACACCACACAGTCTGCACCAGTATGTCACTTTGTGTCCTGGTGTGGGAACAATCATCTCATCTTAAATGTGAACAACACAAAAGAGATGATTGTAGATTTTAGGAGGAACAGAAACATGCCAACACCTATTTCCATCATGGAAAAGAAGTGGGGGTGGTGGAAGAGTATAAATACCTGGTGTTCACCTGGACAACAGACTGAACTGGAGACACAACTGTGATGCTGTTTTTAGGAAGGGACAGAGCAGACTGGACTTCCTCAGGAAGTTTAGATCCTTAGAACCCTCTACAGGAGATCCTTCCCATCCACAGCTAGAACCCTCGACAGGAGATCCTTCCCGTCCACAGCTAGAACCCTCTACAGGAGATCCTTCCCATCCACAGCTAGAACCCTCGACAGGAGATCCTTCCTGCCCACAGCTAGAACCCTCTACAGGAGATCCTTCCCGTCCACAGCTAGAACCCTCTACAGGAGATCCTTCATGTCCACAGCTAGAACCATCTACAGGAGATCCTTCATGTCCACAGCTAGAACCCTCTACAGGAGATCCTTCCTGTCCACAGCTAGAACCCTCTACAGGAGATCCTTCCTGTCTACAGCTAGAACCTTCTACAGGAGATCCTTCCTGCCCCCAGCTAGAACCCTCTACAGGAGATCCTTCCCGTCCACAGCTAGAACCCTCTACAGGAGATCCTTCCCGTCCACAGCTAGAACCCTCTACAGGAGATCCTTCCTGTCTACAGCTAGAACCCTCTACAGGAGATCCTTCCCATCCACAGCTAGAACCCTCTACAGGAGATCCTTCCTGTCTACAGCTAGAACCCTCTACAGGAGATTCTTCCCGTCCACAGCTAGAACCCTCTACAGGAGATCCTTCCTGTCCACAGCTAGAACCCTCTACAGGAGATCCTTCCTGTCCACAGCTAGAACCCTCTACAGGAGATCCTTCCTGCCCCCAGCTAGAACCCTCTACAGGAGATCCTTCCCGTCTACAGCTAGAACCCTCTACAGGAGATCCTTCCCGTCTACAGCTAGAACCCTCTACAGGAGATCCTTCCTGTCTACAGCTAGAACCCTCTACAGGAGATTCTTCCCGTCCACAGCTAGAACCCTCTACAGGAGATCCTTCCTGCCCACAGCTAGAACCCTCGACAGGAGATCCTTCCTGCCCACAGCTAGAACCCTCTACAGGAGATCCTTCCTGTCTACAGCTAGAACCATCTACAGGAGATTCTTCCCGTCCACAGCTAGAACCCTCTACAGGAGATCCTTCCCATCCACAGCTAGAACCCTCTACAGGAGATCCTTCCCGTCTACAGGTAGAACCCTCTACAGGAGATCCTTCCTGTCTACAGCTAGAACCCTCTACAGGAGATCCTTCCTGTCTACAGCTAGAACCCTCTACAGGAGATCCTTCCCATCCACAGCTAGAACCCTCTACAGGAGATCCTTCCCGTCTACAGGTAGAACCCTCTACAGGAGATCCTTCCTGTCTACAGCTAGAACCCTCTACAGCATACCCTTCCCGTCCACAGCTAGAACCCTCTACAGGCGACCCTTCCAGTCCACAGCTAGAACCCTCTACAGGAGATCCTTCCTGTCTACAGCTAGAACCCTCTACAGGAGATCCTTCCCATCCACAGCTAGAACCCTCTACAGGAGATCCTTCCCATCCACAGCTAGAACCCTCTACAGGAGATCCTTCCTGTCCACAGCTAGAACCCTCTACAGGAGATCCTTCCCGTCCACAGCTAGAACCCTCTACAGGAGATCCTTCCTGTCCACAGCCAGAACCCTCTACAGGAGATCCTTCCCGTCCACAGCTAGAACCCTCTACAGGAGATCCTTCCCATCCACAGCTAGAACCCTCTACAGGAGATCCTTCCCGTCCACAGCTAGAACCCTCTACAGGAGATCCTTCCCATCCACAGCTAGAACCCTCTACAGGAGATCCTTCCCGTCTACAGGTAGAACCCTCTACAGGAGATCCTTCCCGTCTACAGGTAGAACCCTCTACAGGAGATCCTTCCTGTCTACAGCTAGAACCCTCTACAGGAGATCCTTCCCATCCACAGCTAGAACCCTCTACAGGAGATCCTTCCCATCCACAGCTAGAACCCTCTACAGGAGATCCTTCCTGTCTACAGCTAGAACCCTCTACAGGAGATCCTTCCTGTCTACAGCTAGAACCCTGGAGAACCTTCCTGCCCCCAGCTAGAACCCTCTACAGGAGATCCTTCCTGTCTACAGCTAGAACCCTCTACAGGAGATCCTTCCTGTCCACAGCTAGAACCCTCTACAGGAGATCCTTCCTGCCCACAGCTAGAACCCTCTACAGGAGATCCTTCCCGTCCACAGCTAGAACCCTCTACAGGAGATCCTTCCCATCCACAGCTAGAACCCTCTACAGGAGATTCTTCCTGTCTACAGCTAGAACCCTCTACGGGAGATCCTTCCCGTCTACAGCTAGAACCCTCTACAGGAGATCCTTCCTGTCTACAGCTAGAACCCTCTACAGGAGATCCTTCCTGTCTACAGCTAGAACCCTCTACAGGAGATCCTTCCCATCCACAGCTAGAACCCTCTACAGGAGCTCCTTCCTGTCTACAGCTAGAACCCTCTACAGGCGATCCTTCCTGTCCACAGCTAGAACCATCAACAGGAGATCCTTCCGGTCCACAACTAGAACACTCTACAGGAGATCCTTCCCGTCTACAGGAGATCCTTCCCGCCCACAGGTAGAACCCTCTACAGGAGATCCTTCCCGCCTACAGTTAGAACCCTCTACAGGAGATCCTTCCTGTCCACAGCTAGAACCCTCTACAGGAGATCCTTCCCGTCCACAGCTAGAACCCTCTACAGGAGATCCTTCCTGTCCACAGCTAGAACCCTCTACAGGAGATCCTTCCCGTCTACAGGTGATCCTTCCCGTCTACAGGTAGAACCCTCTACAGGAGATCCTTCCCGTCTACAGGTAGAACCCTCTACAGGAGATCCTTCCTGTCTACAGCTAGAACCCTCTACAGGCTGTCCTTCCTGCCCCCAGCTAGAACCTTCTACAGGAGATCCTTCCTGTCCCTAGCTAGAACCCTCTACAGGAGATCCTTCCCGTCCACAGCTAGAACCCTCTACAGGAGATCCTTCCCATCCACAGCAAGAACCCTCTACAGGAGATCCTTCCCATCCACAGCTAGAACCCTCTACAGGAGATCCTTCCCATCCACAGCTAGAACCCTCTACAGGAGATCCTTCCTGTCTACAGGAGATCCTTCCCGTCTACAGGTAGAACCCTCTACAGGAGATCCTTCCCGTCTACAGCTAGAACCCTCTACAGGAGATCCTTCCCATCCACAGCTAGAACCCTCTACAGGAGATCCTTCCCATCCACAGCTAGAACCCTCTACAGGATATCCTTCCTGTCTACAGCTAGAACCCTCTACAGGAGATCCTTCCTGTCCACAGCTAGATCCCTCTACAGGAGATCCTTCCCGTCCACAGCTAGAACCCTCGACAGGAGATCCTTCCTGCCCACAGCTAGAACCCTCTACAGGAGATCCTTCCCATCCACAGCTAGAACCCTCTACAGGAGATCCTTCCCGTCCACAGCTAGAACCCTCTACAGGAGATCCTTCCTGTCTACAGCTAGAACCATCTACAGGAGATCCTTCCCGTCCACAGCTAGAACCCTCTACAGGAGATCCTTCCCATCCACAGCTAGAACCCTCGACAGGAGATCCTTCCTGCCCACAGCTAGAACCCTGTACAGGAGATCCTTCCCATCCACAGCTAGAACCCTCTACAGGAGATCTTTCCCGTCCACAGCTAGAACCCTCTACAGGAGATCCTTCCTGTCTACGGCTAGAACCCTCTACAGGAGATCCTTCCTGTCCTCCGCTAGACCCTCTACAGGAGATCCTTCCCATCCACAGCTAGAACCCTCGACAGGAGATCCTTCCTGCCCACAGCTAGAACCCTCTACAGGAGATCCTTCCCATCCACAGCTAGAACCCTCTACAGGAGATCCTTCCCGTCCACAGCTAGAACCCTCTACAGGAGATTCTACCCGTCCACAGCTAGAACCCTCTACAGGAGATCCTTCCTGTCCACAGCTAGAACCCTCTACAGGAGATCCTTCCCATCCACAGCTAGAACCCTCGACAGGAGATCCTTCCTGCCCACAGCTAGAACCCTCTACAGGAGATCCTTCCTGTCTACAGCTAGAACCCTCTACAGGAGATCCTTCCCGTCCACAGCTAGAACCCTCTACAGGAGATCCTTCCCATCCACAGCTAGAACCCTCGACAGGAGATCCTTCCTGTCCACAGCTAGAACCCTCTACAGGAGATCCTTCCCGTCCACAGCTAGAACCCTCTACAGGAGATCCTTCCCGTCCACAGCTAGAACCCTCTACAGGCGATTCTTCCTGTCTACAGCTAGAACCCTCTACAGGAGATCCTTCCTGTCTACAGCTAGAACCATCTACAGGAGATCCTTCCCGTCCACAGCTAGAACCCTCTACAGGAGATCCTTCCTGTCCACAGCTAGAACCCTCTACAGGAGATCCTTCCCATCCACAGCTAGAACCCTCTACAGGAGATTCTTCCTGTCTACAGCTAGAACCCTCTACAGGAGATCCTTCCTGTCTACAGCTAGAACCCTCTACAGGAGATCCTTCCCGTCCACAGCTAGAACCCTCTACAGGAGATCCTTCCTGTCCACAGCTAGAACCCTCTACAGGCGAGCCTTCCTGTCCACAGCTAGAACCCTCTACAGGAGATCCTTCCCATCCACAGCTAGAACCCTCTACAGGAGATCCTTCCCGTCCACAGCTAGAACCCTCTACAGGAGATCCTTCCCGTCCACAGCTAGAACCCTCGACAGGAGATCCTTCCTGTCCACAGCTAGAACCCTCTACAGGAGATCCTTCCCATCCACAGCTAGAACCCTCTACAGGAGATCCTTCCCGTCCACAGCTAGAACCCTCGACAGGAGATCCTTCCTGCCCACAGCTAGAACCCTCTACAGGAGATCCTTCCCGTCCACAGCTAGAACCCTCTACAGGAGATCCTTCCTGTCTACAGCTAGAACCCTCTACAGGAGCTCCTTCCTGTCTACAGCTAGAACCCTCTACAGGAGATCCTTCCCATCCACAGCTAGAACCCTCTACAGGAGATCCTTCCTGTCTACAGCTAGAACCCTCTACAGGAGATCCTTCCTGTCTACAGCTAGAACAGCTACAGGAGATCCTTCCTGTCTACAGCTAGAACCCTCTACAGGAGATCCTTCCTGTCTACAGCTAGAACCCTCTACAGGAGATCCTTCCCGTCCACAGCTAGAACCCTCTACAGGAGATCCTTCCCGTCCACAGCTAGAACCCTCTACAGGAGATCCTTCCCGTCTACAGCTAGACCCCTCTACAGGAGATCCTTCCTGTCCACAGCTAGAACCCTCTACAGGAGATCCTTCCTGTCCACAGCTAGAACCATCTACAGGAGATCCTTCCCGTCCACAGCTAGAACCCTCGACAGGAGATCCTTCCTGCCCACAGCTAGAACCCTCTACAGGAGATCCTTCCCGTCTACAGCTAGAACCCTCTACAGGAGATCCTTCCTGTCTACAGCTAGAACCCTCTACAGGAGATCCTTCCTGTCTACAGCTAGAACCCTCTACAGGAGATCCTTCCCGTCCACAGCTAGAACCCTCTACAGGAGATCCTTCCCGTCCACAGCTAGAACCCTCTACAGGAGATCCTTCATGTCCACAGCTAGAACCTCTACAGGAGATCCTTCCTGCCCACAGCAAGAACCCTCTACAGGAGATACTTCCCGTCCACAGATAGAACCCTCTACAGGAGATCCCTCCTGTCTACAGCTAGGACCCTCTACAGGAGATCCTTCCCGTCCACAGCTAGAACCCTCTACAGGAGATCCTTCCCGTCCACAGCTAGAACCCTCTACAGGAGATCCTTCCTGTCCACAGTTAGACCCCTCTACAGGAGATCCTTCCCATCCACAGCTAGAACCCTCTACAGGAGATCCTTCCTGTCTACAGCTAGAACCCTCTACAGGAGATTCTTCCCGTCCACAGCTAGAACCCTCTACAGGAGATCCTTCCTGTCCACAGCTAGAACCAGCTACAGGAGATCCTTCCCGTCCACAGAGAACCCTCTACAGGAGATCCTTCCCGTCCACAGCTAGAACCCTCTACAGGAGATCCTTCCCATCCACAGCTAGAACCCTCTACAGGAGATCCTTCCCGTCCACAGCTAGAACCCTCTACAGGAGATCCTTCCTGTCCACAGCTAGAACCCTGGAGAACCTTCCTGCCCCCAGCTAGAACCCTCTACAGGAGATCCTTCCTGTCTACAGATAGAACCCTCTACAGGAGATCCTTCCCGTCCACAAGTACACCCTCTACAGGAGATCCTTCCTGTCTACAGGTAGAACCCTCTACAGGAGATCCTTCCCGTCTACAGCTAGAACCCTCTACAGGAGATCCTTCCTGTCTACAGGTAGAACCCTCTACAGGAGATCCTTCCCAGCCACAGCTAGAACCCTCGACAGGAGATCCTTCCTGCCCACAGCTAGAACCCTCGACAGGAGATCCTTCCTGCCCACAGCTAGAACACTCTACAGGAGATCCTTCCTGTCTACAGCTAGAACCCTCTACACGAGAGCCTTCCTGTCTACAGCTAGAACCCTCTACAGGAGATCCTTCCCATCCACAGCTAGAACCCTCGACAGGAGATCCTTCCTGCCCACAGCTAGAACCCTCTACAGGAGATCCTTCCTGTCTACAGCTAGATCCCTCTACAGGAGATCCTTCCTGTCTACAGCTAGACCCCTCTACAGGAGATCCTTCCTGTCTACAGGTAGAACCCTCTACAGGAGATCCTTCCCGTCTACAGGTAGAACCCTCTACAGGAGATCCTTCCTGCCCCCAGCTAGAACCCTCAACAGGAGATCCTTCCCATCCACAGCTAGAACCCTCTACAGGAGATCCTTCCCATCCACAGCTAGAACCCTCTACAGGAGATCCTTCCTGTCTACAGCTAGAACCCTCTACAGGAGATCCTTCCCGTCTACAGCTAGAACCCTCTACAGGAGATCCTTCCCATCCACAGCTAGAACCCTCTACAGGAGATCCTTCCTGTCTACAGCTAGAACCCTCTACAGGAGATCCTTCCTGTCTACAGCTAGAACCCTCTACAGGAGATTCTTCCCGTCCACAGCTAGAACCCTCTACAGGAGATCCTTCCCATCCACAGCTAGAACCCTCTACAGGAGATCCTTCCTGTCCACAGCTAGAACCCTCTACAGGAGATCCTTCCTGTCTACAGCTAGAACCCTCTACAGGAGATCCTTCCTGTCTACAGCTAGAACCCTCTACAGGAGATCCTTCCTGTCTACAGCTAGAACCCTCTACAGGAGATCCTTCCCATCCACAGCTAGAACCCTCTACAGGAGATCCTTCCCATCCACAGCTAGAACCCTCTACAGGAGATCCTTCATGTCCACAGCTAGAACCCTCTACAGGAGATCCTTCCTGCCCCCAGCTAGAACCCTCTACAGGAGATCCTTCCCGTCCACAGCTAGAACCCTCTACAGGAGATCCTTCCCGTCCACAGCTAGAACCCTCTACAGGAGATCCTCCCTGTCCACAGCTAGAACCCTGGAGAACCTTCCTGCCCCCAGCTAGAACCCTCTACAGGAGATCCTTCCTGTCTACAGCTAGAACCCTCTACAGGAGATCCTTCCTGTCTACAGCTAGAACCCTCTACAGGAGATCCTTCCCATCCACAGCTAGAACCCTCTACAGGAGATCCTTCCCATCCACAGCTAGAACCCTCTACAGGAGATCCTTCCCGTCTACAGGTAGAACCCTCTACAGGAGATCCTTCCTGTCTACAGCTAGAACCCTCTACAGGAGATCCTTCCCGTCCACAGCTAGAACCCTCTACAGGAGATCCTTCCCATCCACAGCTAGAACCCTCTACAGGAGATCCTTCCTGTCTACAGCTAGAACCCTCTACAGGAGATCCTTCCTGTCTACAGCTAGAACCCTCTACAGGAGATCCTTCCTGTCTACAGCTAGAACCCTCTACAGGAGATCCTTCCCATCCACAGCTAGAACCCTCTACAGGAGATCCTTCCCATCCACAGCTAGAACCCTCTACAGGAGATCCTTCCCGTCTACAGGTAGAACCCTCTACAGGAGATCCTTCCTGTCTACAGCTAGAACCCTCTACAGGAGATCCTTCCCGTCCACAGCTAGAACCCTCTACAGGAGATCCTTCCCGTCTACAGGAGATCCTTCCCGTCTACAGGTAGAACCCTCTACAGGAGATCCTTCCCATCCACAGCTAGAACCCTCTACAGGAGATCCTTCCCATCCACAGCTAGAATTATATCACTTCTGATTCAAATATTTACCTGTTTGCATAAATACCGATATAAAGAAAATATGAGCCACTCACTAAGCAGCTGAGTTCTTAGTGTGTTTACAGCAGAGTCCAGTTCACTGTAATCAAATGATGATGAAGTGCTTCCTGTTTACTTTGACCTTTATTTGCTGCTTTTTGAGATTTCTTTGTGGACTCTTCAGTTTCTGACTTACAGTTTCTTTAAAAAAGAAATCATTGTGAAGGGGAACATTTGCTGTATTGTTCGCTGTAAGTAGTCAGAGCCCACCTTAGCACTTTGACCTTCATCAATTAGTGTCTTACATTGAGTTGAGGGAGCATTTTAGTTTCAGGCCACTGCAGATCATCGCCTAGTGAAGCCAACATCCTTTACATGTTGGTATTTTTCATGTGAAACAACATTGTCCTAGTCTCAGTTTGTCCTTGTTGTGAACTCATGCCTTTGTTTGATAAATGTTACAGGATAAACCACAAGTCAAAAACCGAATCCCATCACATGGTCAAGGACAGAAGACATTCCGATTAAACATCCTGCATGTATATTTCATAAAACAGGAACTGACCCTGATAAAATAAGCAGGTTCTGATAAAGCACAGTCCTTCGGGTTGAATCTTGGATTTCATTTGCAGCTCTTAAACAAGTTTAAAAGCTGCATAACAGCAGCTTTCTTTAATGTTTGATTGGTTTTATTAGTGTATAAAGTTTAAGAGCAGAAGCAGTGAGTCATGTTTGTTCTCTGCTGGAAGGCTCAGCATCAGAAACACTCAGACTGAGTCAGATGAAATCTGAAGCAGGTTGTGCTCTGTTCCTACTCCAGAATCCACAGAATCTGTGATTTTCCACCATTTTCATCCTCTCCTGCTGCTTACAGCTGCAGGTTAAAGCACTATAATAACACAGTGAAAGTGTCAGTTTGACTTAGAACTTTTCCTTCTGCTTTCTCTTGGAAACTGATCATTTCAGTTAAAATGATGCTCAGAGCAGATTTCAGAGCAGTTTGGATGATATATAAAGACCAAATGTTGAGAATCAGAGTCAAACTGAATTAGATTTTATGTTCTGAAACAGTAACACTGTTTTTAGTTTAAGTGAACATTTAGATTATTGTAATGTAACCCATCCACTAGAGACTGTTAGTTTTTAAATGACTCATTGTTTAATGTTTAGATCTTTAATTTTCACTTTCTGTTCAGGCTTAATCCTAAATTTGTCAGCAGATTTTTTTTCACCCTTGTTGTGTGTTTTTGTGTGCAGGTTGTTTCTGATCAGTGTTACAGCCACTTCTGAGTCTGCAGAGTCAGAGTAGATTTATAATGCAGCAGGAACACAGCTGGCTGTAGGAGGGTGGGGGTGTAATGACTTCCAGCTGCCTGCATCCTAGGCGGATGTTTGATTTCTACGCAGTCAAAAAAAACTGAGCAGCTGAGTGCAACATGACTTTTTTAACTTCCCACCTGAAGTTTGACTCTAAAAAAATCATAATAAAATGTTTTCAGAAAATCTCTAGATGTATTATCGTTTTTCACCTATGATTGTATTGGTATTTTTAATAAAAAATTTTTTATCTGTGATGCTGTTTGATTTACTAGTTTGTGCAGCTTTTCTTGCCATGTTTCACATCCGTACAATATACAAATAGGAGCTTCAGCAGCCTTTGCTGTTGTAGGAAACTTACTGCTGTCAGGCATGATCAGTTAACCTTGCGCTGCAAGATGGATTCTTGCAAGATTTGGAGTTTTCCAAACCCACGAACATCTATCTTGTACCGCTCCAGCAAAACCATCTATTTCGGTCCAAAAATTATCAGACCAATCATTGTGCCTTGGGTTCAGGTATGATTGCCAGCAAGTGTCCAGGCAGGCAAAACAAAACAAACATGGCTGCTGGTGGATGTTCGCATAAAAGCAGCTATTGAATCTGTTTTAGGACTAGAGACGATTTCTTCATTGAAAAACAAGCAAAGGGAAGAACTTTGTGTATTTCTTGATGGTAACAGTGTGCGTGTTTTAATCCCGAATGGACTTGCAAGAGCTTGATTTACTGTGATTGACTAAAGACAAATCATCAAAGACAGACACTTGCTGGTTCGTCCTCCAATCAGCTTAAAATATTATATCAGATGTCCCTCCCTTTTATAGACAGTTTCAAATGGAGTGGTTCCAGATGTATGTGTTTCCCCAACTCAACAAGAGGCGGGGCCACACATGATCTGACAGAGCCAGGTTATGAGCAGTCTGGTTAGCACAAAATTCAGGTCCTGTTTGCAGCTTCTGCTCAAAATTAAAATTTTTGGATATATAAAATGAGTCTTAGGGAGAAGAACTAGGTTTCTGCTGTGACTTGTAAAGGTTTTTTCTGAATCACAGTAATGAAGCCTTGCAGGGTTAGTTTGGTTTCACTGTTAATTTGGTGGTTTGTTTTTGAGGCTTCTTTGGTTTGCTGTTGTGTGCCAGAGTCTTTAGGTTTTTATCCAGTTTTACATCATCTTGTATTTTATTGCTCTGGGTTAAGTTTTGTTCATTTCTTTTGTTGCTTTTATTTTATGTTCTGTTCTCTTCATTGTTTACAACAAAATAAGCCCTAGTTTCTTCATGAACATTCCTGTCCCATGATATTCATCACCTGCTACTGTAATTATGTCTTATAGTTATATGTTTGTATATTTATCTACAGGCTGGGCCATTTATATGGATACATCTTAATAAAATGGGAATGGTTGGTGATATTAACGTCCTGTTTGTGGCACATTAGTATATGTGAGGGGGCAAACTTTTCAAGATGGGTGGCGATCGTGTTGGGCATTTTGAAGTCAGCCATCTTGGATCCAACTTTTGTTTTTTCGATAGGAAGAGGGTCATGTGACACATCAAACTTATTGGTAATTTCACAAGAAAAACAATGGTGTGCTTGGTGTTAATGTAACTTTATTCTTTCAAGAGTTATTTACAAGTTTCTGACCACTAATAAAATGTGTTCAATGTGCTGCCCATTGTGTTGGATTGTCTGGGTACTTTGCGTATGGACAGTGGCGACACTGTTAACATTGTGGAGTTTTCGCTTCCAGTTTCACATGAATTTGTCATAAAATTCATGGTAGTCATTTTGGATCTATACAGAAGAATAAATGATTATGAAAATGTAATTTAATCCAACCAAAATTTTCTAAAAGTTCTGACAACTGGCTGCTCCAAAGAATTCCCATTGAGGTTGTGTTCAAAGAACCATGTCTTACAATCACATCATGTGACCACTGATATTCATAAAAGAGTTCCATGTCTTGGATACCTAAGCAGCTCACTGACTCTGTTGCTCAGAGGCACTGCAGCAGAAACCTTAGTTCCCACAGACTAAACCGACAGGTCAGAGTGTTTCACAGCTGAGATCTTTCTCCATCACCCAGAGGACTAAAAAAAGCTGATAGTGTGCTGCATTCAGGGTCTGATGTTTACACAAGCCACAGTTCTGATGTCATCTGCCTCGCACTTTATATTATCTGAAGATAAACAGACTGGAGGGATACAGAAACTCTTCTCTTTACTGTCGCAGTACAACCCTTTCCGACTGCCAATAGACAGCAGCACCTCGAAGTGAAGTACATAGTTTAGTGACATGGAAGTTGAAAGTCAAGCAGCAGATTGTTGGGTTTTTGTTCCTTTTGGTTATTTCCTTTGTGATTTCAGTTTAATATTTTTTCTTCAGTTCATAATCACACATGTAATTTTGTATGTTCAGTTTTTCTCTCTGCAGTTTGTCATATTTTTATCTGCTTACAAAGATGCTGAACCACAATCCCACTTAGTTTGAATTTACAAGGTCTCCAGCCCTACAGGAGCCTGCTCAAATCTGCTTTCATTTTTAGTTCTATTCCTGCTCTGTTCTGGCTCTTTATAATAGAAGTGGGGTTCCTGGATGGAAAGAAACCAGAGTGTTTTTAGAAAAAAAAATCTGCTTTAGCTTAGCCTCAAAAATTTATTGCATCACCTTGTATGAATGTCAACTTCCAGTGGATGCTGCCAGCTTTAAAGTTGAACAATCAGAAAGTAAATATTACTAGAAAAGCACTCAGAGAGCGCAGACCTCTGCCAAATCTAGACGGTAATCCAGATCACCCCCAAAATTTCTGACCGTTCCTGAAAATTTCATCAAAATCCATCCACAGGTTTTTGAGTTATCCTGTTAACAGACAGACAAACAGACAAACCCCAATGAAAACATTACATCCTTGGCGGCGGTATAAATAAACCCATTAGAAAGAGCTTAACCTTGCAGCTACTAGTCACAGGGATGGTCATGCCATGTCTGTATCTTAGTGATGATAAAGTTCTATAATGTGGATCAGGGATCCACTGACAGGATCAGCCAAAGTTTAGGTTAAGGTTTTATTTACGTTTTGACTGAAAGCCAATTTTTGACAAACACATTCAGGATTATATAGAGTGCTTAATTGTTGTTGTCAGTTCAGTTCTGTTTTATTTCTAATTTTATTTGTCTCATACACAGTCATACATAGTATGATATTCAGCAAACAATATAAAAAACAGTAAAAATAAGTAATGTTAGATTTGAGGTCAAGGTCAAATTTATTTGTATAGCCCATTTATAGCAGCAAAGGCTGCCCCAAAGTGCTGAACAATATTACACAGTTAAATAACAACAAATAAAATAAAAGCAGATAAAAACATTTAATCAATTAAAACCAGCTCTAACCAGTTATGGTTCTCAGTCATTCTGTCTTAAAAGCCAAATCAAAAAGAAGATAATCTTGAGTTGGGACTTCAAGTGCTCTAAACCAGGGGTCATCAACTATATTTGTCAGAGGGCCAGAGTTTTACCAGACAGTCTCCTTGGGGGCCGGACCCCCAAGAAGAAAATCAAATAAAAATCTAATTTTGGCTTAGCATTATGTTTAAAGTTTATACTTTTTTCATTTCATTACAAAACTGAAGGCATGATTCAGGCTTCCATCACCTACACCACAGTCAACCACTAGGAGTTGCTTTAATAGTGTGGACCACTATTTTCTTTTTGATCCTCACAATTTTGGAATCCAGTTGCGGGCCAGATTGAACGGCTCAGCGGGCCGGATTCGTCCCGCGAGCCGCCATTTGATAATCAGTGCTCTAAACTCTGAGAGGTTCTTAAGTGAAGTGGTAGACTGTTCCACAGCCTTGGGCTGAAAAAAGCTTTTGATATAATTGATCACACAATGTTATTAAACAAATTAGCAAGATATGGAATAAGAGGGATAGCATGAAAAGTTACTTGGAGGACAGGTATCAATATGTGCCACTAGATAATGTGAAATCGAATCAGTTAAAGGTGACTTGTGTGATTCCACTGGGATCAGTTTTTGGCCCTAAATTTTTTATATTATTGATCAATGATATTAGTTACTAAACTGTTAAAATGTGTTTTGTTTACCGATGATTCCACTCTTTATTGCTCTGGTAAGGATTTAGATCACCCTTTGACTGCAGCTGAAAATGAGTTAAATATATTCAAAAATTGGTTTGATGTAAATAAGTTATCATTATATATAAATAAAACAAAGTTTATTATTTTTGGCACCAGACAAATTAAAAACTCACAATTGGGATTAATGGAATTAAAATTGAAAGAGTGCATAAAAATACATTCAGATTATATTGTCAAAAACCATCGGTATTCTGCACAAAACTAAAGAAATTCTGAACAAGAAGTCACTATAGACACTTTACTGTTCTCTGTTGCTTAGAATTAATTATTGTGTGACAATTTGGGGAAACTCTAAATCATGCAAATTTTAGGGAGTCAACAAACAATTTATACATTAATTTAAATGGTCTTAAATTCTATGTTATAATTGAATTCAAAATAGCACAGACAATGTACAAAGCAAAAAATTTTTTTTTCTGTGAAAATTTTAAGAAGCTGTTTGAAATTAGACAAAGCCGCTATGATTTAAGAGGAACAGATATCCTAAACAAACCCAAGACAAGAACAAATGTGTTTCTGTTATAGGTGTAAAATTTTGGTCTGGCTATGTCAATGAATTAAAAAAGTGAAGTACATTTTCCTCATGAAAGAATTCATTCAAACGAAAGTATTAGAAAAGTACAAAAGTATACTGAATGAATGAGCAATGACAAGTTGACATGACATGACATGACATATACTGTACATATATACATATATTTAGTTTCTTTGTGTGTGTTGTTATAATTAACAATATTGTATCTGTTTATTTTTTCAAGAATAAATATTTTAGTATATTTTACTTCAAATACAATTATTAAAGAATAAAGGCTGCCTTCTCTTAACATACATTTCTCTTAGTTTGTCTTACATGACATATTGTGTGGAAAATGTGGGAAACACTTATAAAACATATTGAGATCCAATGATTAAATTGCAAAAAAGAGCTATTAGAATAATAAAGTTGTATACAGGAATTCCACCAACCAGCTTTTTATAGGCTAATCTATATGTTAAAATGGATGGAAATCATATATTTTAAAATATTCAAAAAAATATATTGAGTGGTGAAAAAGAATGTTCCAATTTGTATTTTAAAAATTGTTAAATTAAGAGAGGGAAAATATAATATGAAAATACCCTTTTCTTTTTTAGGTTAGGATTAATCCAAACGGGGTACAGGACAGGACAAATATAAGCTTCTGGGCTTCAACCTATTCCTTTTTCGGTTGCTGTCTGATTACTTTCATCTAAAATAATGTGTTGTTGCTGACTGAATTAACATAAATGAAACACTGTACTTTCATTCTACACCCCTCTAAATGCCATGTGGAGGTATTATGTTGTTAAAAATATAGATTTTTATGGAAATGTTCCATATTCCATCTTTAATGAGTGATATTAGTGAAATATTGTTGGTACAAAAGTAAGAACAAAATAAGATATTACAAGTTCTAACATATTCTTAACCTTAAACTTTATTTAAACATAATTTATTAAACGTCAACTGATCCTCGCGCTTTCTTTCCATTGTCTGCCTCCCAAGACAAAAATATTCAAGCAACTTGGAATACTATAAATGATCTTATCAATAAAAAACATAATAAAACCACATTTATAGGCATTTTTTAATAAGAATGGTGATGTAGTGCAGTACACAAGATATTGCTGAAGTATTTAACAACTATTTTGTGGATGTCTGAAGTATTTTGGCCAAACAAATTCCAATTTGTGATAAAAAATTAAATATGTTTGATCACCTTATTAGGGATAATAAAGATTCTTTCTTTATGAGAGAGATCAATGGGAGTGATATATTAGAATTTGTTAGAAAACTTATTTTTTTAAATCTACCAATTTTATTGATATGTTTATAATTAAAGAGGTAATTGATTTTATTATAAAACCACTGACCTTTATTTGCAATTTATCCTTTCAAAAATATGTTTTTCCAAATAATGTGAAAACAGCTAAAATAATATCAATTTTTAAAAATGGAGACAAACATTGTATTGAAAACTATAGGCCAGTGTCCCTACTTTCTCAATTCTCAAAAAATACTAGAGAAATCATTTGCAAAACAGTTGGATCTTTTCATTGATAAATATAGATTACTTAGTGAGCACCAGGTTTAGAGCATGCAATTATGGAGATTGTAGAAAAAACAACAGAGCAAGGGAAAATGACGATTATTTTGTTGGGATTTACGAGAAGTAGCTTATTTTTGGTTGATGAGTTACTTGAACAATAAGAAGCAATGACATCAATAAAACAATCTCAAAATTTAGGAAGGTTACCTGTGGTGTTCCCCAGGGATCTGTTCTTGGACCAAAACTTTTTTTGCTTTATATTATTGATATTTGTAATGTCACTGATTTATTGAATTTTATTATTTTTGCAGATGATACAAATTTGTGTTGTTCAGGTAATAATTTACAGAAACTTTTGCCATCAATAGAAAAGGAATTGGAAATTTTTAAGACTTGGTTTGATATTATCAAATTAGCACTCAATTAAAAAATATATATATATATTATGATTTTTGGTAATCAAAGGGAACTGGATAGGGACAATAAATGAAAAATATGCAATGTTGAAATTGAAAGGGTGACAGATTACATTTTTGGGGATGGTTATTGATCATAAAATGAAATGGAGACAGCATGTTTATTTTATTAAAGAAATTTTTTCTAAGATAATAGGAACACTCTACATATTTAAAACATACAGTATGTTAAACTATGCAGCCCTACATATCATTTATTTTTCACTTATACTTCCTTATAGGGATGTCCAGATCCGATCGTGTAGTTTCAGACTCGATCACAATCGGACGTTACCTCCCAATCAGGACTTGGACATATATTATATATTTTTATTAGTTTTTAACGCATATACACCTTTTCGTGTGATGTCAGTATCTGGGACAGTTTCCCTCGCAATCCGCAGCCGCCATTTTAAGAGGGGACGCGTTTCCATGACGACCAACGCACGTGTGTGAAAATGTGAATGTTAACAGTCAGAAAGAAGATGAGGACTTATAAACGCCTTGATGCGTATATTTTCTTGGAGGTAAGCTTTTTTAAGTGGCTCAGTGGATGATGTTGTGTTGAGAATGTTGCCATGTTAGCTCCACTAGCTTTGCTAGCCGCGTTAGCATGAGTTCCTGTGTTAGTTTATAGTCATATTAAATCCCTATGAAATTATCTTAAACTGGTTCATGGAGTAGAGTTGATCACTTACTGCATGCAGAAGACAGCCCATGATCATGTTACTCTTTTTGCAGTGTCTGCTGTTCTGATTAGCTTATTTAATTACATAACATTTTATTTAATAAGGTAATGTCCGTCCACCAGTTTGTGTGCATTCGGACTGTTTGCATGCTCATAGTAGAGAAATGCGCTCTCTTCATGTTCGTTTTTACACACAAGTAACAACTTCATGACTTCCCACCGTGAAGAAGCCCAGGGGAAACCCCAGGACGCGCTGGAGTGGACGCAACCGGTTGTCCCAGTCCCAGGACTGCTGGTTGTCCTGTCCCTGCAGCTAAATATTAAATAGGTTGAATTAAATACAACATAAGGAACGTCCTGGATCTGTTTATTTGCTCCTTTTTATTAATTTTTTAATGTAAAATCAGATCGGGACTCGGTATTGGCAGGTACTCAAAATCAAATGACTCGGACTCAACGCAAAAAATCTTGATCGGGACATCCCTACTTCCCTACATATCATATTGTGTGGAAGTCTGGGGATTGACTTCTAAAACACTGGTCAATGCAATATTTTTTTTAACAAAAACATGCAATACGTATTATTAATAAGGTAAATTATTTGGCACATACTCATCCATTGTTCACCAAATCAAAGGTCATGAAATTTAATGACTATAAAATCATGCAAATAATGTACAAAGCTAAATTAAAGTTACTTCCATTAAGCATACAAAGTTTTTTTTCTTCTGCAGAAACAAAGTATGATTTCAGAGATATTTATAAATTTATTGTTCCTATGGCAAAAGCTCTTTATTTTACATGGATATGGTGTTATTATGGATGTACTTGTGTATTTATATAAACAGTATATTTGATAAAACACTAAAAAGACTAGCAGAGTGTCTTTAACATCTATGTTCACTTTAAGATGAGACTCTGTGGTTGTTGCTCACAAGATGACAGTTTCTTTGAATAATGAAACAGCTAATATCAGTTTTAGCATTGTTACTTTCTTGTACTGCTGCACTTTATTTTAATTTTTGAAACAACACAACATGCAACATGTGCCTTCATATAAATAGTTTTGGGCCTCAGTAGTCAAAAATGCCAGGACCATTTTTTGGTCCCAGTCCAGCCCTGAGCTGGACCCCTGCAGTTCACCTACAGAGCAAACGGGTCTGCAGATGATACTGTGAACACAGCCCTGCATCACATCCTCCAGCATCTAGACTCCCAGGGGTCCTACACAAGGGTCCTGTTGTGCATTCAACACAATCATCCTGGATCTACTGCAGGACAAGTTCTCCCAGCTGCATGTGTCCAACTCCACCTGCAGGTGGATCACAGACTTCCTGTCCAACAGGATGCAGCACGTGAGGCTGGGAAACTGGGAGTTCATAGTTGCACCACGGCTCCAAAACTTCCTGCAGTCCCTCCTAAGACCCTCTGTCCTCCTAACACACCATCCTGCACGCCCCACTTATCCAATAAAATAAAAAAAGAAATAAAATCCTCCGTGGTGTGTGTTCAAGTCCAAAAAGTGGCCTGAAGCTCCTCCACTTCACCAACATGTAGCTCCGTGTTAGCTAGCTACTAATGAAAAACGTTTCCACACAGAACTTGCACGTGGCATGGGAAACCCCAGAGGAATCATCTATGGCAAGTAAATAATGTATATAATCACCACATGTCCCCAGTGCTTCCAGCTGCTTGACCTGCAGACTCCACAGTACCAGCCTCACTGTGTTGGATTATTTACGGTATTAGACAAACCAAAATGGTGCCCGCTGCTCTGCCAGCTGTTGGCTGGTAGATGCCAATGTCCTGCCGCTAAATATACATTTTTTAGAATATTTTACTTAAAATATAATTTTTAAAGGAAATGCTGTACTTTAATTCTACAACCCTCTAAACACCCCGTGGAGGTTTTATTTTGTTATAAATATAGCTTTTAATGAAAATGTTGCGTAAACCACCTTTAAACCTTTATTGATTCAAAAACACAGTTTGTGTCTGTCTCCAGCTGTCATTGGGTGAGAGGCGGGGCTACACTTTGACAGGTTGTATCACAGGGTCATTACGAAATAAACACTCACACCTTGGGCCAATTTAGAGTCACCAACTAACCTCATTCATGATTTAATCTGTGGGAAGAGACCAGAGTCCATCACATTGTTTTGAACAAATAAAGTAAGGTGTTAGAAAAACTGGAATAAAATCCGCCGTTCCTTTCAGACTTTTAAGGGGTACTAATATAAAACGGACTAGACCACTATATAAAAACGCAC
>SSNP01000150.1:0-46511 GCA_006937955.1 Pachypanchax playfairii | reverse complement strand
GAAGTATTTTGGCCAAACAAATTCCAATTTGTGATAAAAAATTAAATATGTTTGATCACCTTATTAGGGATAATAAAGATTCTTTCTTTATGAGAGAGATCAATGGGAGTGATATATTAGAATTTGTTAGAAAACTTATTTTTTTAAATCTACCAATTTTATTGATATGTTTATAATTAAAGAGGTAATTGATTTTATTATAAAACCACTGACCTTTATTTGCAATTTATCCTTTCAAAAATATGTTTTTCCAAATAATGTGAAAACAGCTAAAATAATATCAATTTTTAAAAATGGAGACAAACATTGTATTGAAAACTATAGGCCAGTGTCCCTACTTTCTCAATTCTCAAAAAATACTAGAGAAATCATTTGCAAAACAGTTGGATCTTTTCATTGATAAATATAGATTACTTAGTGAGCACCAGGTTTAGAGCATGCAATTATGGAGATTGTAGAAAAAACAACAGAGCAAGGGAAAATGACGATTATTTTGTTGGGATTTACGAGAAGTAGCTTATTTTTGGTTGATGAGTTACTTGAACAATAAGAAGCAATGACATCAATAAAACAATCTCAAAATTTAGGAAGGTTACCTGTGGTGTTCCCCAGGGATCTGTTCTTGGACCAAAACTTTTTTTGCTTTATATTATTGATATTTGTAATGTCACTGATTTATTGAATTTTATTATTTTTGCAGATGATACAAATTTGTGTTGTTCAGGTAATAATTTACAGAAACTTTTGCCATCAATAGAAAAGGAATTGGAAATTTTTAAGACTTGGTTTGATATTATCAAATTAGCACTCAATTAAAAAATATATATATATATTATGATTTTTGGTAATCAAAGGGAACTGGATAGGGACAATAAATGAAAAATATGCAATGTTGAAATTGAAAGGGTGACAGATTACATTTTTGGGGATGGTTATTGATCATAAAATGAAATGGAGACAGCATGTTTATTTTATTAAAGAAATTTTTTCTAAGATAATAGGAACACTCTACATATTTAAAACATACAGTATGTTAAACTATGCAGCCCTACATATCATTTATTTTTCACTTATACTTCCTTATAGGGATGTCCAGATCCGATCGTGTAGTTTCAGACTCGATCACAATCGGACGTTACCTCCCAATCAGGACTTGGACATATATTATATATTTTTATTAGTTTTTAACGCATATACACCTTTTCGTGTGATGTCAGTATCTGGGACAGTTTCCCTCGCAATCCGCAGCCGCCATTTTAAGAGGGGACGCGTTTCCATGACGACCAACGCACGTGTGTGAAAATGTGAATGTTAACAGTCAGAAAGAAGATGAGGACTTATAAACGCCTTGATGCGTATATTTTCTTGGAGGTAAGCTTTTTTAAGTGGCTCAGTGGATGATGTTGTGTTGAGAATGTTGCCATGTTAGCTCCACTAGCTTTGCTAGCCGCGTTAGCATGAGTTCCTGTGTTAGTTTATAGTCATATTAAATCCCTATGAAATTATCTTAAACTGGTTCATGGAGTAGAGTTGATCACTTACTGCATGCAGAAGACAGCCCATGATCATGTTACTCTTTTTGCAGTGTCTGCTGTTCTGATTAGCTTATTTAATTACATAACATTTTATTTAATAAGGTAATGTCCGTCCACCAGTTTGTGTGCATTCGGACTGTTTGCATGCTCATAGTAGAGAAATGCGCTCTCTTCATGTTCGTTTTTACACACAAGTAACAACTTCATGACTTCCCACCGTGAAGAAGCCCAGGGGAAACCCCAGGACGCGCTGGAGTGGACGCAACCGGTTGTCCCAGTCCCAGGACTGCTGGTTGTCCTGTCCCTGCAGCTAAATATTAAATAGGTTGAATTAAATACAACATAAGGAACGTCCTGGATCTGTTTATTTGCTCCTTTTTATTAATTTTTTAATGTAAAATCAGATCGGGACTCGGTATTGGCAGGTACTCAAAATCAAATGACTCGGACTCAACGCAAAAAATCTTGATCGGGACATCCCTACTTCCCTACATATCATATTGTGTGGAAGTCTGGGGATTGACTTCTAAAACACTGGTCAATGCAATATTTTTTTTAACAAAAACATGCAATACGTATTATTAATAAGGTAAATTATTTGGCACATACTCATCCATTGTTCACCAAATCAAAGGTCATGAAATTTAATGACTATAAAATCATGCAAATAATGTACAAAGCTAAATTAAAGTTACTTCCATTAAGCATACAAAGTTTTTTTTCTTCTGCAGAAACAAAGTATGATTTCAGAGATATTTATAAATTTATTGTTCCTATGGCAAAAGCTCTTTATTTTACATGGATATGGTGTTATTATGGATGTACTTGTGTATTTATATAAACAGTATATTTGATAAAACACTAAAAAGACTAGCAGAGTGTCTTTAACATCTATGTTCACTTTAAGATGAGACTCTGTGGTTGTTGCTCACAAGATGACAGTTTCTTTGAATAATGAAACAGCTAATATCAGTTTTAGCATTGTTACTTTCTTGTACTGCTGCACTTTATTTTAATTTTTGAAACAACACAACATGCAACATGTGCCTTCATATAAATAGTTTTGGGCCTCAGTAGTCAAAAATGCCAGGACCATTTTTTGGTCCCAGTCCAGCCCTGAGCTGGACCCCTGCAGTTCACCTACAGAGCAAACGGGTCTGCAGATGATACTGTGAACACAGCCCTGCATCACATCCTCCAGCATCTAGACTCCCAGGGGTCCTACACAAGGGTCCTGTTGTGCATTCAACACAATCATCCTGGATCTACTGCAGGACAAGTTCTCCCAGCTGCATGTGTCCAACTCCACCTGCAGGTGGATCACAGACTTCCTGTCCAACAGGATGCAGCACGTGAGGCTGGGAAACTGGGAGTTCATAGTTGCACCACGGCTCCAAAACTTCCTGCAGTCCCTCCTAAGACCCTCTGTCCTCCTAACACACCATCCTGCACGCCCCACTTATCCAATAAAATAAAAAAAGAAATAAAATCCTCCGTGGTGTGTGTTCAAGTCCAAAAAGTGGCCTGAAGCTCCTCCACTTCACCAACATGTAGCTCCGTGTTAGCTAGCTACTAATGAAAAACGTTTCCACACAGAACTTGCACGTGGCATGGGAAACCCCAGAGGAATCATCTATGGCAAGTAAATAATGTATATAATCACCACATGTCCCCAGTGCTTCCAGCTGCTTGACCTGCAGACTCCACAGTACCAGCCTCACTGTGTTGGATTATTTACGGTATTAGACAAACCAAAATGGTGCCCGCTGCTCTGCCAGCTGTTGGCTGGTAGATGCCAATGTCCTGCCGCTAAATATACATTTTTTAGAATATTTTACTTAAAATATAATTTTTAAAGGAAATGCTGTACTTTAATTCTACAACCCTCTAAACACCCCGTGGAGGTTTTATTTTGTTATAAATATAGCTTTTAATGAAAATGTTGCGTAAACCACCTTTAAACCTTTATTGATTCAAAAACACAGTTTGTGTCTGTCTCCAGCTGTCATTGGGTGAGAGGCGGGGCTACACTTTGACAGGTTGTATCACAGGGTCATTACGAAATAAACACTCACACCTTGGGCCAATTTAGAGTCACCAACTAACCTCATTCATGATTTAATCTGTGGGAAGAGACCAGAGTCCATCACATTGTTTTGAACAAATAAAGTAAGGTGTTAGAAAAACTGGAATAAAATCCGCCGTTCCTTTCAGACTTTTAAGGGGTACTAATATAAAACGGACTAGACCACTATATAAAAACGCACTTCTTCGGGTCGCTGGACCCCGTCCCAGTTCAGGTGTGGTTGCTGCAGAACGGCTCTGGTTTCTCCTTCGGGATAGGCGGGGACAGCGATGAAGAGGTGGGACAGTGATGAAGAGGTGGAGCAGCTGCTCTCTGTTAAGTCTCTTGTAACATTTTCTTCTCTTTGTTTCACAGCGGTTTGGATGGATCAACAGGAGTCCCTCGAACCGAGCCAAAGCAGGTTAAAGGCGGGTTAGAGGCGGGTTAAATCGGGACCAGAGCAGCTAAGGCTGTCCTGCAGATCTGGACTCGTTTTGATCCGAATTCGGACCATGATGCGGTAGGAAGAACTTCTGGAAACTATTTTTAACTGCATGGAGATCAGGGATTTTCCCTCTTGGAGCTGATTAGGCTCAGATTAGGAATCTATACTCATTATTGATCATTTATTGATCGGGATGGGCGCGCTCACGTTGCTGTTGCTCGTGCTCTGGATCTGCGGACAAGCCGAGAGTACGTACCCGCGAACCTCATACAACCTGTATGCTAGAGGACACGCACACACGCACGGAGTCCGCGCGGCCAGCAGACACAGGTGAGGCACGTCCGCAATGATGATCTATTATTGTGAAAGAGTTGACATAAGGAAAGTTGCTGGCTCGAATTCTCTTGCATAGGGAGCCGCCCTACAGATGTCCCCATGATGTCACAGGATCGGTGTGATGTCAGATGTTCCACTTCTCACATGCCTGTTTGTTTAGACAATGATGAAGTTATGTGATCATGTGACTG
Organism: Pachypanchax playfairii; assembly: GCA_006937955.1. Taxonomy (NCBI): domain Eukaryota; kingdom Metazoa; phylum Chordata; class Actinopteri; order Cyprinodontiformes; family Aplocheilidae; genus Pachypanchax; species Pachypanchax playfairii. The sequence continues at coordinate 41,939 of SSNP01000150.1, read as the reverse complement.
GATCAAACACTGACCATCCCAGATGTTCCTTTTGTAATCAAGGTCTTGATGGTTTACGTGAACCCATATGCAGGTGTTTCACACCTGAGCCTGGAACCAGGGTACCTGGACCAGGTCAATAATCTAGAGTTTGTGGCCTGTTTGGAAGATCGTGACCAGGTTGATGGTCTGCTTCAAGAGTTTCCACAAACACGCCACCCAAACCCTCTGAGTAGGAACACAGGTTGAATGTCTCCAAGACAACCTGAGCACAGCGCACGAGGAATCAGAGATTAACTTTTTATTTGCATCTAAAATTGTAGAGAACTAAATGTTTTTACAAGAATATAAATAAAACCACGATGGAAAACTGTTGTTTCCAGAATATTACACTTCTCATTTTTTATGATGCCGGAGGCGACATGATGCAGCGGCTCAGCAAAGATGTTACGGTCTGTTCAAACTGGTGATCCAGCTCATGGAACTGAATCCAGCTCCTGAACCTTTTGGACCTCCATCACCTATATTACCTGAAAAAAGGTGCCGACAGTCAGAGGATCTTCACAACAACGACTTGAAATTACTGCGAGTTGCACATGGGGCTGTTCATGCGTTTTATGACAATAATTTTTGTAATACGGCTGTTGGTAGACCAGAAGAAGGTTCTAACACACCCATATGAAGAGAGCAAGATTTCTGCTGCCAGTGTAGATTCGTCCAGTTACTCACGTGGCAGTCCTGACAACTTTCTGTAGGAACCAGAGGCTCCACAAATGTTCATGAACTCCAGATTTCATAGGAAACAGGAGATTCATACAAATGATGTGTTCATTTGGGTCATTGTGACAGAGGCTTAACTGAAGGGTTGCTGGTTCTAATCCCCACTCTGAAAAAAAATCTCTTTGCCGTTGTGCCCTTGCTTCCAGTGTCAGCACCTTCTCGTTGTAATTAACGCTCCCATGTCCAGTTATCATCCACTTAAGAAGTTATACTTACTGGTTTTCCAAGTCCTTTAGTTTTCTCATCCTCTGTTATTCTGATCAACTTGTTTACTAATCTGGTCCTGTTCTGTTTTGCTCTGGATTTTGCAGTTCTACATATGCAGTTGACTGTACTATTGCTGATCAACTTTTTGACATTGTTACACTTGAACAGTTGAGCAGAGTTTTTGTATTTCATTCTGTTAGGAGTTTCATCTCATTCCCTTTGTCTCTTTTAGAGAGTAAAGTAGCAGCATCACTGCAGAACTGGATTCCAGACTAAGTCACTCAACAGTTGATTTGAAGACGTCAACACAGAACACATTCATTACCAATGTGATGACATCAGCTGAGGATTTCATGTGATTTCACTCTCAATAACACACTACCAACGAATGGGCCACTTTCATAAAGACTGAAATTGTCAGGAAAGTGTAGATAGCCCTAACGAAACAGAAACAAGTAAATGTGTTGACTTCTTCCACTGGCATTTTCTTTAAACTCTGCAAGAAGATTCAGATGAATCTAAGCAGTGTTCGGATTTCAGCTTTAGCTATAATGTACTGTCAGCCCAAACAGTGAGTGAGCGACATGCAGCCTGAACAGCTCTGACATGTTGGGGCAGGAATACTGGACGTTTGTGGTCTGCCTGACAGCTACTGGAGTTAAGGAGTTAAAATGTCCCAGTGTTTTTACCCACAGAGTTTAAAGCTGAGCTGACACAAAGCTCTGAAAAATTAGAAATAATGGAAGAAACTTCAGTCATAAACCATCTTTGTGATTTATTTTTCATCTTATTTAATTTCTGTTTTCTGGTTACATGGAACTAGAACATTGAATGAATCTCTCCCGGTGTTGTTCAAATTCCCTCTGTCCTAGTACCAATCATTTACATTTTCTTAAGAAGGATTTAAAGGTGGTAAAGAGGATTTTGCCCTGAATGAGAAGCTCAATGGCTGTTTGTCATTTTTCGAGTAGTTTGCATGCAATGTAGCCCCCCCCCTTCCCTTAATGCCAGAAACGCCTCTGTTAGAAATTTGCGAAGAAATCCCCCCTTGTTTGTTTACTATCGGCATTGCTGGAGTTTTTTTTGGAACTACTACAACTTTATTTCTTCGAACAAGTTGGGATCATAATGGTAAAGGGCTGTTTATTGTTACTTTTAGCAGTACAAGTGTGGTTGACAGTCTAGTAGCCAATAGATAACGAAATGGGTTTGTTATTTATTGGTTACTTTATTTCAAGACAGGTCAATGATTTATGAATATTATAACAATTACTTATGGAAACAGTAAATTGTACCATTTACCATTTTTGGAAACCATAAATACAAGGCCGCTACAAGTTGATAAAATTATTTAAAAGTAAATTTGACATCTAAATTTGCTACAAAATCCTCTTTATCACCTTTAACTTAGTCTTATCTTTTCTAAAACTTACAAAACATTATTGATTTGCTTTTTTAGATTAATGATGAGCATGTCAATTTCCAAATGTCTTTGTGAGCTGGGATCTAAACAAGCCTCACATCTCAATCCAACTTTTGTATCCTAAAATAATGTGTAAAAACATAAAAAAAATCCTGTTTCCTATGAGGATTTGAAGATTGAAAACTTTTGAAAGCTGAGAGAAAAATCTGAACATAAAAAAAATTACTCAAAGAGGTTTAACATCCGTCTATTACACTGTGCAATTTGTGAAAAAGCAGAGGGGAGGATTTTTTTTTGTCACTTTCATGCGGTCCAAAAGAACCACGGGGGGTGGGTCCCACATATATACATTTTTGACAAAATAACAGTCCACAGTATTAACGTACCGTAACTAATTCAATAGCAGTACCTGGGCAACAGATGGTGGTGACTTCAAGGTGTAACCGTTAATATTGTCCGACTGGAAACAGCGCCCGGTGATGGATGGTTTAGCATTATTGTTATCCAGGTAGAAATCGGGAGAAATTTGGGAGAAGGATGGTCCTGGGAGAGCATTAAAATTTGGGATTCTCTCGGTTAATTTGGGAGGGTTGGCAAGTACGGTCGGATGAGATAGAGGAACAAAAATATTTATCCCTTTTTATACAGAGCGAAAATTCTTGCTATAAATTCAGCAGAAGGATCATTTAAGTTCTTGTTTACAATTTGACTCCAAACTCAGGGACCACAGTCAACCCTTAAAAAATTAATTAAATTCAATCAAACAGGTGGTTTGCATCTTTAAAATTTATATGCCGAACAAATTTTTGATTGAAAATATGAGAAATTTAAATAATTTAAATCTCCCACCAAAGTGTTCTGAACATCCATCCATCCATTTTCTGAACATGCTTCTTCCTGTTCAGGGTCGCAGGGAGCTGGTGTCTATATCCAGTAGTCTTTGGGTGAGAGGCAGGGGACACCTTGGATAGGTCACCAGTCTATCACAGGGTCATACACAGACAAACAACCACTCACACCAAGGGACAATTTAGAGTCACTAATTAACCTCTTGCATGTTTTTTGGACGGTGGGAGGAAACCGGAGTCCCCGGCAAAAACCCACGCATGCACTGGGAGAACATGCAAACTCCATGCAGAAAGGCCCCAGCCAGATTTGAACAGCCCGGATTTGAATCCAGGATCTTCCTGCTGCAAGGGAACAGCTCTGTCAACTGCGCCTCCATGCAGCCATCACAGGAACATGCGAAAGGAAAAAAAAAATACACACATTGTACACAAAGGACAGCCACCCTGAGAACTTTGTTTTTACATTCTGATAACCCCACCATCTCACCCTAAACCCATTTATGAAACTGGAGATCTTACTGTTCAACCAAAAGCCCAACTAACTCACCAGGTGAACACAGACAAGAAGCTAATAGGTTAAGCCAAATTTCAGTTATTTCAGTTGATATACGAGATATGTTTTTAGCTCAAGCTCAGAGCCATAGCTTAGGTGGTAGAGTGGGTTGTCTGGTAACTGGCAGATCACTGCTTCAAATCCCTGCTCCGCCCGGAAAAATATCACTTTGCCATTGAGTCTTGGGCAAGACACTTCACCCGTCCTGGCTGTTTGGTGATGGTCAGAAGGTCTGGTGCCTGTTTGGTGGTGGTCAGGGGGTCTGGTGCCTGTTTGGTGAGGAGCAGAGTGCAGCCATCTTGTGCAGCTTCTGGAGGGCAGGTACGGGATTCAGTATCTTGCCCAAGGATAGGGGTAGGTAGAGCCTGACCGATATATCGGCCGACTGATATATTCACTTTTATCTTCATCGGCCATTGGCCAAATTTAAAAAAAAAAAGCTGATAAAAAAAAAAAAAGAAAAACCAGGCATCTGTGTGGCCACCTGCCGCCACTACTAGACTGACAAAAGAACCCCCACACGCCATCAGCCAGTCCACTCAACAGCGCTGTGCTCCAGATCTCCTCATGTTGAACTAAACGGTACCAATTCCATGGTACCGACCGAGGATTGATTCACGGGATATGAAACAGTGCCTCGTTTCGCTACCATCAGAGCAGGCGAGTGAGAGAGAGAAAAAGAGAGAGAGTGTGTATAGTCACGTCAGTTGATGCAAGCACATTGTAAACACAGCAGCTACAGCATGACAGAGGAAGTGCTCTTAAGTTTGGCTCCACTTCTCTAAAGGCGTCGGAGTTTACGCCCGCTGTCTGACACAAGGTTTAATGCCAGTGGCGTGACCCCATCCCATCTCAGTAAGCACCTTCCCCAAAGTTTGTAATGTCAATGTAAGTGCTTGTTTTTAAACCGATCACTAGTTAAAGTTAGCTGCAGCTACTCCATTCACTGAGAGAGCCTGTACCTGTTTACCTGCTTGAAACAAACAAATAAATAAATTTTTATTGCTTATTGAGAAGGTCCTGGGTTCAAATCCGGGCTGGGACCTTTCTGCATTGGAGTTTGCATGTTCTCCCTGTGCGTGTGGGTTTTTTCTCCAGGGATTCCGGTTTCCTCCCACAGTCCAAAAACATGCAAGAGGTCAATTGGTGACTCTAAATTGTCCCTACGTGTGAGTGTGTGTGTAAGTGGTTGTTTGTCTGTGTATGGCTCTGTGACTGGTGACCTGTCCAGGGTGTCCCCTGCCGCTCATCCAAAGACAGCTGGAAATAAACACCCGCTCCCTGTGACCCTTAACAGGAAGAAGCAGGTTCAGAAAATGGATGGATGGATGAGATAAAGTTTATGTAACAGGGACTATGTACAACATAATTAATCAAAGAGTAAATATGTTTTGTGCTATACTGTAGCTCTCAAAACTAATTTCCATTTTCAGTCTCTAAAACACAAAAATACATGATTGACAAAATAAAAAAATATCATTTTACAAATCATAAACATAAACTCAAAAGAAAACAGACTGTCAGAAAAGCCACAAGGATCACTCTACTGACTGAGATAAGATATGAAAGCAATAGGAGGTTGTTGCATTTCAGGTTTACAAAGCAGTTATTTGTAAGCAAAACAGTGACATTCCTTTATAGAAATTGATTTTTAGGGATTATTGGACGTGAAACAACTGATCATGAAACAGATCAGCAAACTGTTCTGTAATGGCTTTTGGGTAAAAGGACACAATAAATTATTTATTGTACTATATGAAATTCAAGCCAAAACATGAAAAGCAAAAAAGAGTTACTTAAAGGTGGTATATGGAATGTTTTCATAAAAAGCAATATTTTAACAAAATAATGCTTCCACGGCGTGTTTAGAGGGTTGTAGAATGAAAATACAGCATTTCCTTTAAAAATTATATTTGAAGTAAAATATTTTAAAATATTAATGTTGACGGGCATGAAATTGAAAATTTGTTTACATCTACCAGCCAATAGCTGGCAGAGCAGTGGGCATCAATTTGGGTTGCCTAATACTGTAAATAATGTAGCACAGTGAGGCTGGTACTGTGGAGTCTGCAGGTCAAGCAGCTGGAAGCCCCGGGATATATGGTAATTATATACCTTATTTGCATGCCATAGGGGATTTCCCATGTGAGGAGCAAGTTCAGTGTGGAAATGTTTTCATTAGCCGCTAGCTAATATGTAGCCACATGTTGCTGAAGTGGAGGAGCTTCGGGCCCATTTTTTTTGACTGGAAGACACACCACCGAGGATTTATTTGCTATTTTGGATTTTATTGGATAAGTGGGGTGTGCAGGATGGTGTGTGAGGAGGACAGAGGATCTTAGGAGGGCACTGGAGGAAGTTTTGGTTTGCTCGAGAAGAGCTGTGGGGCAACTGAGCACTTTGCCACGGACTAAATTGATGACTGAGCTACAAACAGGAAGGAGCTGCTTTTATAAGAATCGGTGTGTGATCAGCGGGGCTGGAGAGCATGATTAGTGAGCTGAACTCATGATATTTTATTGTCCTGCTCAGATCGGGGATCAGACTGGGTTTGGTGAGGAATATTGGTCAACCTCAGCATTGGACCGTGCGCACCCAGATGGCTGAAGGCTTTGTGCTGTGTTATTCTGTTAAAGTTCCATATACCACCTTTAAAGGTACAATATGTCAGAATATTCCAGGTAAATACTCACACAACAGTTTAATGTCCCACTGATGATGAAATTAAAGTAACATTGTAACAGATCTGGATCTCAGTCAGCTGGGTGGTCTCTAGTTTCTGTTCCAGGACAGAATCATTGTTTACAATAACTCTTCCACGTCCAGACTTCCTGGTTCCATAGTGAATCACATGTCAACCTGCAGGTTACCAAGTCTTCAACACAAGCAGCTGGAATTTCACAACGACCAGCAGCAAAGAGTAAAAGAAGCAGCCCTGAGGCAACTTGTAGTAAACCTAAGAAACCACCACATCCTTCCCAAAAACTGAAAATACAAGAGAAACTAAACCAGGATCAACATTGGAACTGGCAACCCAGCAGAAACATCAGGGAGGGGAGGGGGTGAGTGGCTGAGAGCGAACAGTTTGGTTCTTCTACATGAACTGCTGGACTCGGATTTGACCACAAGGTCTAATTACCTTTGCCAAGGAGGTAATGTTTTCATCTGTGTCTGTCTGTCTGTCTGTCTGTCTGTCTGTCTGTCTGTCTGTTAGCAGAATAACTCAAAAACTAATGGATGGATTTTGATGAAATTATCAGGAAAGGTCAGAAATGACCCAAGGAACAATTGATTAGATTTTGAGGGTGACCCGGATTACTGTCTGGATCGAGGAATTTTTTTTAAGGATACGGACATTGTACTTACTACAATATGTCCAAATGCTGCTTGGCGGAGGTCTGAGCTCTCTGAGTGGTTTTCTAGTTCTTACATATTTCACCTTTAAACCCCAAAAAATCCATGCAAAATGACTGAAAAAAAGCAAGACTACAGGACTCTTAGAACCGATTCAGACTGAAAGCACTCACTCAAGACAAACATAAACACCCTCCTCCTCCTTAAAGGGACTCTAAGGAAGTTTAACAACAAATACATGTATAAAACTATACAATTTCTTCCTCATACATGCTCCAACAATGTCCTGGTGACTAGAAAGGTCCCAGGCATTTTCACCGTAGTTGTCTCTTTAATGCATGTAAAATAATTTTATTAGTTATTAATAGAGCTTCTTTGGGGTGAACATACACTGTACTTTTCAGAGGCAATTGAATGCATCATAAAGTCATCCGCTTTCATGCTTTGGCGTAGCATTTGCTATTGTTAGATAGAAGCTGCAGAGAGAGTTGCGTTTGAAGCATGGATTCTACCGAGAACAAGAAAAGGAACCAAGAGTTTTTTCCAGCGTGACAAAAAGGCAGAAACTTGAGTCGGATCGAGGTAAATATCGGTTCAGCATTTGGGAAGTGGAAAATGCTGAGAGAATCTCGGTATGAGAAAAGACCTGCAGTCGGCATTATTTTGCTTGAATGGTAAGAAATTATTACTAAATTTGTGGGGAAAAGTGTTGTGTCAACTGTACTGAGTGAGTCACCATCTCATGAAGGTCTTTGGTTGGAACGCTGGAACACCTGCTCATTAAGCTGTGCATGCGGAGAAGAAGCAGATGCTCATTTGGAGCCTGGTGGATTATACTTGATGCTTCTGTGTCTCCTCGGACTCTCCCGAACTCTGTGGAACCCGGAGTCATCCAAACCTGTCTCTCCTCCTGAATATGCCTGCTCATATTGCCATGAGTTTGATCATTGTTGAAAATAAAGTCAAGTTTTAACAACTTTGAAATCTGAGTTCTGCATGTGAGTCAAACGCTTATCTGAGTCCATGAAAAATTGATGCTTCTAGGAGTTTCCACATATTTCCCGTAGTAGAAACATTTTTAAGCTGCCTGATGTGCTCACAACTGATTTGGTTTAAATATCATACATCACATTTATTGTCTCAGTTGAAGTCATGCTGGCAAATCTGTAAATTGTCGAATACAGGACTGACTCAGCTGCGAGTGCAAGTTCTGCATGTGCGCCTGATGCATGAGCTTACCATTAAGGCTGCAGTTACGCGTTTGACCTTACGGTGATCGCAAGCACAAAAATTTCAAATGCCTTCTAGTCCATTTAAAGGAGTTACTAAACTGATGGAAAGACTATCACAAGAATTTGGGATCACAGATTGAATAACTGTAGAATTGTCAGTTATGACACTATGGGTGCATTCACACCAGCCCTGTTTAATCCGCTTGAATCGAACTCTAGTTTGTTTGCACAGAAAGTCCAGTTCATTTGGGGAGGTGTGAATTGGCAACCAAACTTTGATTCGGACCAAACAATCAAACTCTGGTCCGCCTAAAACGTGGGTCTCGGTTCAATTGAAACGAACGCTGGTGCGGTTTGATTGCATGTGTGAACTCAACCGCACTGGGACCGCACCAAAAGTAGGAAACAGACTATATTGTGCAGCTGTCTCAGCTGCCTCGTGTAGTCCTCTGTCTTGTTATCTTGTACCTGTCTTGTAGGCTGTGACTCAGTGGTTAGAGCGGTCGTCTCCCAATCAAAAGGTTGGTGGATCGATCCCGGCTTCCACTGCCACATGTCGAAGTGTCCTTGGGCAAGACACTGAACCCCATGTTGCCCCCCGATTTGCACATCGGGTTGTATGAGTGTTAGACATTACCCGCTCCCCCCGATCAACATATCGGTTTGTGTGAATGGGTAAATGTAAAACTTGTACTGTGAAAGCTGTGAGTGGTCTGAATGACTAGAAAAAGCGCTATACAAATATAGGACATTTACCAATTATCTGCTCATTCTGAGTCCAGTGCTGCAGAATATTAATCTGGTATATTCACCAAACACAAAAGATCCCAAAACTATCAGAATGTGTGTTTACGTTTCACTCTTCCGTGGCAGCGCCAGGAAGTGCAGTAACAAGTATTGCAGAAACTGTACAGTTTCACCGCAGGTGGGAGTTTAACATGCTCCAAAGGTTATTTGGTTCAGTTCATAGAGTGCAGTGTGAATCCAAACCACACCTAAACTACTAAAAACAGCAACAATGTTGCAATTTTGGTCCCCAATTGAACCGAGTCCACCAAACTATCAGGTGTGAAAACAGCCTAAAGGAGGGACCAGAGATATGGCCCAGTTGAAGGCAGTCCTGGGCAGCCAAAGAAGCAACATGACTGTAAATGCTTGTTTGGTTGAACACAGCTGTTACAACCCAGGTTATCCAGGGGGAAAGGAAGTAACATTAAGTACAAACCAAGATATTAAAAGTTTTTAAAAAGGTTCAGTGGTTTATTGTTTAAAATATAGAAAAAAGAATAAAGATTAACAAAGATAAGGGACCTAATGTCAAAATTAACAGACAAACCAAAATAAATATATTACACAAACGGACAAAACTTTCCAAATTAAATACAGGTCCTCAAAACAGTAACCTTAAATTCTTAAAGAACATATTTACTCCAACTGAAAGTAAAACTCAGGATACCCACAGAGCTGAGTCTAAAGAAAACCAGATACAACCAGAAGGCTAAACAAAAAAACCAAAATACCAAGTCTAAATAGCAAGTTGTTAGCTTCAACAAAGGTTAATCACAAGTATCAAACAATAAGCTGTCAAAATACCCCTAAGTCACAGCAAACGTTACTGTAAAACTAGTGCTGTCATGAGATTAAAAATTGGATGAGATTAATTTTGAGCAGTAATTAATTAATCTAATTAATCTTATTTTTAATCTCATTTAATAATAGCTAAGAAAAACACTATTTTTATCCATGGTTCCGTCGGGACGTTTTTGAAAAGCAAATTTTCCATTCTTGGGACCGACAACTCTCATATGCTCCTCCATTTTCACTTCTCCGCTCTGCAACTAAACGCTTTTGCTCACCTTGCCGTCACAGGAAGTCAATCAGCATCCAATAGATGTCCACCTAATCCAGGGCTTAATTTGAGCCGGAACAAGATCCAGGAACTGTCTTATTTTGAAAGGGTGTGTTCCGGTAACTGTTTGCTATGATCCGTTAACAGCGCCAGTTAGGTTAAATAACAGCGGCATCAAAATACCAAAAAGGCAGTATAACTTACTTCTTCTGGGTTTATCATCACTTTCTCTAGCCCTGCTTGACAATTTATACCCGCTGTGCGCCGGTGCACAGCGCTTGGTCTGGTCCGACGGTTGTGTATGTGTGTGCGTTCATACATGTCTATGTGTGCGTTCCGGTATCAGTCAGTGAATTCTGGTCTCATAGCGCTATTTGCGTTCCGGTAACTTTTGATTAACAAATTAAGCACTGGATTAATCCCTTTGTACAACTCCAGCACAAGAAGCCGAAATACTAAAAAAGGATTTTATTTAAAAGCAACTCAAAAGCAGGAACTGTAAATATAGATTAAAAATTAAATTAATGCGATTAAGGAATATAATGCACCAAATATGGCTGTAATTAATTAATCGCAACTAATGCGATAATTTGACACCCCTATGTAAAACTACAATCAACAAGATGGCAAGCTGCTCAGAAGGAACAAGTCGCACCTTCCCAGGAAGTTGCCCATTTTATAAAGGGAGGAAGCTTCAGTCATTGGATAATTGGCCAGTGGTTCTGCCCAATGACTAGAGCTGGAATCTTCAAGCAGGAAGTGTTTAAGGAGGTGGACATCTGACTCCAGGGTGTAGCCTGCTGGCAGAAATCCAGAACTGCAGCTTCCCCATAACTGAACAAAAAGAAAAGAAAAAAAAATACACACATACAAGGCCACTGGCCGTAACAACAGCCTTTTCTAATAAAAGGATTAACCCTAACCCACAACAAGCTGAAATTATCAATAAAGTCTAACTTGAAGCCAGCAGTGGAGAGAGTGCAGATGGCTGGAACTCTGAAAACCCAATATGGGAATCAAGTCAAAGATAAATACAGACATTTGGCTGATCCTTAAATATCAAATGGCTCTCAGGCCTGGGGAGAGGGGGCGGATGCCCTGGGCCTGGGTTTCCCTTGTGGTCTGTTTCAGGGTCTGGGGGCAGGGCTGGGATTTTTAACATTGTTCAACAGTTTTATGGAGAAACCTTGTAGTCACAAGTGCATCCGTGCACACAGGTGTTCACAGACACACACTAACTTGGACTTTTAATAAAAAAATAAAACAATATTTTTCTGTGTATATTTCTATAATGGGTAACATAAATACATTAAAATTTTGGTGACCACCTACTCTACACATCTTTTCAAATGACAGTGTTTTCTGTTTGTGTGTCATAAAGGAACTGGTGTGCATTTGTGATCACAAAGACTGTGAGCTGTGTGGTGGAAGATGGAGTTGAAACTTACGTGAAGCCTGATTATCATCCCTGCAGCTGGGGGAGTGGCCAGTGCAGCCGTGTGGTCGTGTGAGTAAAAACAGCTTGACAGATAAACAATTACATTTACAGTTTGTGTACCTGGAAAATGACCCTCCAGGTTTGTTTCTCTAGTTACCGCACCTACATGAGGCCGCGCTACAAAGTGGCTTACAAAATGGTGACGGAACTGGATTGGAAGTGTTGCCATGGTTACAGTGGGGAGGACTGTACCACTGCTCCAACTGGAGAAACAGGAACTCAAATATCCACCAGTAGAGGTCAGCCAGGACAAGGAAAAGGGGGTTTTGGTGAGGGCACATCTTTCTCTGGAGACACTGGAGGACATGCAGGTGAGAGGACACAGAATTTTGTTCAACAGATTCTAATTAGTTTAGGCCCTTATTAGATACAAAGTGAAATAAAAGTTTATCAAACATCAAAACACTGAAAACTAAAGCTTGTCATCATCTCTTGAGTCATGGTGCTTTTCTCCATTTTTGCTTTTTTTAATTTCATCAACTAGTTTCACTGAGATGCATATGTGTCTTTTTCCTTAGAACCCTTCAAAATATTTGCAACACAAAAAATTGAAAACATGAACAATAAATGGGTAAAATGAAACAAAAAAATCACATTAAGTTTGTTACTTTGAGACCTTTCAAGGAACTTACACACTCTGTTTTCAGTGGCTCCTCTAATTTCATCAATAGAGATTAAGGTTTGTAACACAGGAGGACAGATTGCACACAAATTTGAAACATCATTATTTGGTTGGATCTACTTGCTTCAAGGTTTTTTTGTTCCTTGGTTCCTCATGATTTAAATCTTTTGGTAAAAACTAATTTTCTTCCTTCTTTTCCAGGGCGACAGGCTAATGAGAAGTTGAGGCAGATGGAGGAAAAAATCCAGAGTCTGACAAAAACCTTGCAGGACCTTCAATCCACCATGAATGAACGCTTCCAGCAAGAATCCAACAAACCAGACCACAGTGGTGGAAGAACTTCATCAGGAGGATCAAACCCAGCTGATGCTGCTCAGCCAGAGATTAAAGATACAATTCACAGCATTCAGACCAAACTGGATCAGCTGGATAACCGTACTCGGGTGACTAAGTCTTCTGCTTTACATATAGGAAAAACATCAATGCCACTGCAGTATTTAGATGTTTTTTATTTGAATGTTAAGACCCCTTAACTAACATTATTTACACAAACTCACACCTTTTCTATGTCTAGGAGGAAAAACATTGCAATGTGTTAAATTCAGTTCAGAAGTGGAGGACAGCTGTTTACTGCAGCATAATTTTGTGTGTAAAATCAGACTCATTTATTAATCTTACACACCACTCACACAGATTACACACACTAGTATTGTAAATGAAAGCAGAAGTGCACCATCATTTTGTTGTGGCGAGACATTTTGTCTCACTTGCACTGTTTGTTGCTCTTTCAGGTCTTTGACAATTCTTCAGATTTCAACTTGTTTTCAACATATTTTACTTACTGTTGCTAAACTACACACATAGCACCCAAATGCATTTGTGGCAGTATCTGGAGATTTTAGTCATGTCTCTCTCTCTCTTCTACACTTCCAACATGTCAACAGTTTTTCAGCTGCTCCACCAGAGAAAACAAAACACTGAACTTATTCTATACAAATATCAGGGATGCATATGGGTCCTTTGCACAACCTGCTCTTTGTAAGGCAGATCAAAATCTTGTTTTTCTCTGCTTAGTGTACAAACCCATTGTTCAGAGGCAACCTGTGATCTTTTATGTGCACATCCACCTGGCCGCCATGTTTGTTTTGCTTTTCCTGCCTGGGCACTTGCTGCCAAACATACCTGAACACCCGCCCCAAAGCACAATGCTAACACATTATTGGTCCGAACATTTTTTGACAGAGTCAGACGGTTTAGTTGGAGCGGTACAAGAGGAATTTTCGTGGGTTTGGAAAACTCCAAATCTTTTGAGAATCCATCTTGCAGCGCAAGATTGATGTTTTATGAGTTAAACTGAAATGTTCACTCACGTGAGTAAATACACATGGATGTATTATTTGTTTAAAGAGGCCTTTCCGCTAAAAACTTTTTTTCTGAGGTTTCTGTTGAATATTTTAGCTCCACAGGTGTTCTTACCTTCATAGTGGGTGAAAACAGGTCAACAACTTCTGTTTCGGTTTTTATCTCTCAAACTACACAGGTGGCGATAAAACCCGAGTTCTCCCGTCTTGTTAGCCACTTAAATTATGATAAATGGTCTATAATTCTGCAAAAACTAGACCCCATCCAAAACACAACCTCCTCTACCGCCCCTGGTGGCTGGCAGAGGTTTTTTTCACAGCAGAAACAGTTTCACTGTTTACTCTCTAAGTGTCGCCAACTGACTAGTAAAAAGGAAATATTTAAATTTTTTAATAAAAATGCAACAGTGAAGGCTCCAGAAATTATATGAACCAAAAACTCAATAAATCTCTTCTCAGTTATTTATTATTAAAGTTATACAGTTGGGAAAAAGTCAGAACATCGGTTGGATCCATCAGTTGGAAAGTCAAGACATGTTTTGGCTGTCATCTGCTGTCATCAGCTGTTTGAACAAAAGAAACACTGAATAATATGAAAAAAAGAAGACATAATGATCTTATTTATAAGATTGGTTGAAGATTTGTTGACTTCCTATTTGAAGGTAGCTTTTCGTTTGACACATGAAAGTTGCTTTTAGAGAGTGAATTGTCATGGAATCCTAATTTCTAAACAACGTTTTACTAACATCTAAAAACAAAATGTCTCTTTTATGCTTCTTCATATTTAAACTTTTTTCCTGTTGTAACTGCGGCTGATGATTATTCTTTTCAACAGGCTCACGATAAAACTCTGTCCAACATTAACAACAACCTGGAGAATGGGAAAGGTAATGGGCTGGGTGTAGAAAAGCCGAGCTCCCTGAAGGAAGAGATCTTGCGTGAGCTGGAAAGGAGAGTGTCATTGTCGTGCTCATCTTGTCAGGTAAAGGGACAAACATCTTTAATAATCCGATAGAACCATAAACAGAAATGCTTGTATGTTTAACATCACAATCCTTTTCTGTCAGTAATGTTTACCAGAAATTCTAAACATTTAGTTATATTTCCTAACCATCTCTAAACTGTAACCCAATCAGTTCAATTCTTTTATATCTGTTCCATTCCATCTTTAGTTCAAAGGGACTTTAGAACAACCAGACAGAAAAATTAAGATTAAAAACTGAGAATAAAATACATGACAATATTCAGATGATCTAAAATAAGAATAAAAGAAATAAGACAGTTAAGAATAGGTCTTGTAATTAAATAAACAAAAAAACATGACAATCAAATAAGAGCAACTAAATCAACATCTCACAACGTGTCAAAAGCCAAGGAGAGGAAGAAATGACAGGTCAGCAGTCCAGAGCTAAACCACTGATGGTTTTTGATAGATCCAGAGTCCAAAACTGTTCTGCAGGTGGAATTAAACCATAAGCTAGGAGTTAAAAACACAACAGCACTGAGCAGCAGCGCAAGGTTTAACTAAGGTACCAAGTGCAACTTTAAATAAAACAGAAATATGAAAAGAAAAAACAGTGTCACAGACCTCAAAGTTAACAACAGGAAAACCATCAGCTAAAACAAAGACTGAGTGTGTCCGTGTTTGCCCTTCAGATTAAGGGTCTATTCTTGGCCCTCTGTTTTTTATTCTGTACATGCCCCCCCTGAGTTCAGTACTAAGTAAACACACTGTCTCCGTCCACATTCAGATCTACTCACTTTAAGGTCAGACTGTCAGGTGTCTCTGCAGCTTCAACTCTCGCGTCTGATTGACATTAAGTCTTGGATGGATTCAAACTTTTTACATTTAAATGACGACTGAAGTCACAGTATTGGGCTTCCTGAGAAAAAAAAAATTCCAAAGTCCTTATTACATTTAGGAGCTTGATAAATCACTTCACACGGTGATGTATGAGAAGCCAATCAGTTCAAACACATGGTTTCAAGTCTGTAAATGAGGTCAAAAGTGACAATTACTTACATTTAATCAGTCTATATTTAAAAATGATTTAAAGATATTTGCTATTCTTTATCCTTGGTTCAACAACCATGAAGAGTTAAGTTAGCAGAAATTCTAATATAAAAGTTCAGTAAAAATGCTGGACTCACCAACATCCAGCCACATCAGTGTCACACAGAAAATTAAAGCATCAAAACTTGAAGAGATCCCTAGAATAAATGTTTTGTGGAGCTCAGTAATAAATCTTTATGTATTTGTAGTATCCAGTACAGTAATTACTGGCAACTTACTCTAAGGTCTACTTTCAATTTTTGTGGTACAATTTAGTAAAAAATCACTAACCTCTGTCATGATCAAGATTTGAATGTCTATGCACTTAAATGAACAGTCATAATAAAATTGGGTTATTTTGTGTGGAATTTAAGCCAGTGGCTAAATTCTTTGAACAAGTTTGTGGAGTAGAAAGATTCAATTCCATGTTGTTTTTGCAGGCTGGTGTTGAGAATCTGCGGCAACAGCAGCAGGATGACAGGGAAAGAATTGGAGCCCTGGAAAAGCAGTTGAATGCCATGGATGTTTGGTATCAACAGGGCCTGGAAAGGCTGCGACAGGAAGTGATGCATTCCCAGGGATGCTGCGACACCATCAATGACCTCCAAAATCGCATCAGTGACACTGAACGCAAGATCAGCTCTGTCTCAGAGAACCAAGATGTTTTGATGAACTGCCTGAATAAGAAACCCAGTGTAGCAGGTGGCAATAAAAGCAGCGGGCAGAGAGGGGATGGTGTAGAGACAGAGGGGACCCTGAACAATCAGCTAAAGGACCTGGAGTTTCGAATCAACAGCAGTCTAAGGCAAACTGAGCAGAGCTGCTTATACCTTGAAAATGACCTGAAGAGCTATTTTCACAGAGAATTGTACCAATTAGGTAACCAGACCATCAACATTGTACATATAGAATTAGAAGTGGAACAAGTAAAGAACAAGTTGGGTGACCAGGACAAAAGGCAATCACACCTGGAGAACATAACATCCATTCTGAGTCATAGAATTGAGCAATGTAATTGTGAAGGGTGGGGTAGTAGAGGTGAAGATATTGGAAAAGATAAACTGGGAGCAAGAGGAGTTGGTGGAGGTAAGGAGGGAGCTATAGGGGGAACAACAGAAGGAACAAGTGTCAGGAAAGAATTATCTGAGATAGGTGGGGAGCGAGAAAATATGACAGAAAAATCACTGAAATGGAGAGTATTTGCCAATGAGGATCAGATTCGACATTTCAACACGCGACTCAAAAACCTGTCTGTCTCAGGAGACTCTCTGTATGATAAGGTGAGATTCAGAACTTTTTGAACAAATGTCTTTAGGGCACATTTTTAACCAATCAGCCTTTTGTGCATGAACTTGTTAAAGGTTCTGTATCCTGCTATTCTACATCTTTCAGCATCTGAGATAGACATATAATGTTACAATTGGTGTTATCTAGTCTTCATGTGTCATGAACCATAACTTATATTATATCCCACCTCACCTCCTGTCAGTGTTGCATCACAACATGATTAAAAGCTCCAAAATGTAATTTTACATGATAGAGGACCTTTAAAACGTGTTACAGACATTTGCACACTGGCTGATTCCTCTTTAAATCATTATGAACCAGAATTTATTTTGCAACAGCTTCTTTTGCTGAGTATCTGTATAAAATATGTAACAGTGGCTTACTTTACATTAGCTGAACACAGTCAAAAGAATGTTGCTCATTTTGACTCAGATTAATCTGATGTGATAAAAAGTTATATTAATCTCTGATATCATCTTTCGTGGCATGTCAATGACTGTGCAGGTTGTAGATCTGAGCCATGATGTCCTTAAGATCAAGTCTGTGACTGGTGACCATGGAGAACACTTCAGCCGAATTGTGACAGAGGTGGATCAGCTGGGGCATGACTGTGAAGTTTGTGGGAAGGTTGAGGATGAGCTAAAGAGGCTGAAGAATCAATCCCAAAGCCAGGAGGCGCTGGAGAAAATTCAGAGCCAACTCAACAAAATCCAGACCAGACTGGACTCTGAGGGAGACGGTTGCTCCTATATCTGCTCATTCCTGCAAGACAAAGTCACTTCACTGCAAAAAGATGTCCACAAGTGCACCAGCCAATGTAAGAGTGGCCCTAACACAATCACAGGTCAGATCTTTCAAAAGGTCTTTTCTCAAACTCTTTTTTACCTTGAATATCTACTGATTCCTTATCTTAAAAGTTCAGAGTAAACAAGCTGATTTGAAGTTTTTTTCTTAGACACGGCTTGTACACTACCATAAACAATTAAATGCAAAAACATTCAGCTTTTGTTCACTATCTTTCTGTAATTTCTGAAA
The DNA here is from genome assembly GCA_006937955.1 of Pachypanchax playfairii. Taxonomy (NCBI): domain Eukaryota; kingdom Metazoa; phylum Chordata; class Actinopteri; order Cyprinodontiformes; family Aplocheilidae; genus Pachypanchax; species Pachypanchax playfairii. Next base: position 23,858 of record SSNP01000150.1, on the reverse strand, counting down.
TGAATTGCATACACAATAAATCTGTTAATTGCGGAAGTTTTCTTTTTGATTTAAAAAAACAATGGATATCAATCCACTGTCTCCAATCATGCTGCTCAGGATGGAGGATTGTGTTGAAATGATGAATCAAGATTAAAGATTCAAAGCTTTTATTGTCACATGCACAGTGAAGAAACACATTTCTTTGTACGATGAGATTATTTGCTGCCCACACTGGATGCCAAGAGCATACAAAAAAAACAGAAAAATTAGGTATAAAATAGATAAATAATAAGATATAGGCTATATTCTATGTGTATATTTGCAGATAATGTGCAACATTAGCATTTTATGTGCAGTTGTCAGTAGTAAAAATAGTGTGCAAAGATGGTTGATATAGCGTGCAAACAGGAAGTGTAAATATTCGAGCAGTTACATCTGCAACTGTAGCTTGTCAGATTAATTCAACAGTCAATCAATAATAGTGTGAATTATTCATGTACAAAGTATAGGTCGATGTCTGGTGGTGCTTTTACTCAGCAGTTCAAGAGTCTGATGGCTGTTGGGAAACAAGAGTCTGTCAATCCATTCAACCCAATCGGCTGGTTCCTTAGAGGGAAATGTTTTATTGTTACTAATTGATTTGTGCCTTTTTAAGGAACTGGCGTGTTATAAATTAAAATAATTTTGTGATCAATTGACCTTTCGTCGGCCCCTCCCCAAAAACGGCTATTGTCCTATTACACATCATAACAACCATTACTATGTGAGTAGCTCCCACAATCATGGACTCCAAGATGGTGAAGTGGTGCACCCATGTTATTTGTAAATCGGACACTTGATATCCTAATAGATTATCTGGAGGAGTTGTGTTTTTTTCATTACTAAAGCCGAAAACAACGTGAGCGGTGCATACAATAAATAAAACGGTGTGGATGGCCCCACTCCCAGTTAAATGTGTCAGACATTATGAAGCATAAATATGACTGCTCAAAGGTAAGGCTAACAGCTAACTACTTACCGTGTTGTGTAGATCTACTAACTGGAGCCAAGAACACAAATCGGACCAAAGTTATGATTGCCATGGATATCATTACCAGAATATTAACCCACTCTCTAAGTTAGGTTTAACGAGCCCTTTAGCTTTAGCCTACATTAGTTAACGTGTTAGCTCACACTACCAAAATAAGCTGCCGTTGTGTTGGCTGTAGTGTCCCCCACTTAATTTTTCGTCAGTTTACAACAAAGTTGAACATAGCGCCTCAACAAGCAACTTTAAATAAAATTGTTTTTATCTTTTATGAAGCATTTTATGAACGGAAAACCTACCTCTGAGATTTTGCTTGAGACTGGCTGGTGTAAGCATTAGCCTTGCTACCACTCGTGAGCTCTGTCATTGCGTACCTTTTTATTATCCTTTCACTGCATACTGTAACCCCTTCTGCCTCAATCTGGAGGATATCACGGAGGTGTTCCTCCAAAAAAAAGAGGTCACTGTCTGAAGAAAAGTCCCACACGAGCGCATTTCTTGTGAATTAAGCAGTCTCTGAAAGCAGTTATTCCTGTTTGTTATGGATGTCCAACCAGGGTGTGTGCAGGCCACACAAACACAAATTTACTATTTTTGTGATATTTAAAGAGGCCCTTCTATTAAAAACAGTTTTTTCTGAATATCTTAGCTCCACAGGTGTTCTTACCTTCATAGTGGGTGTGAAAACAGGTCAACAACTTCTCTTTCAGTTTTAATCTCTCAAACTACGCAAGTGGTGATAAAACCCGAGTTCTCCAGAGTTTGAACGGCCTGTATCTGTTTCACCACAACTCCTTTGCTCGTTAGTATTCATCAGCTCCTGCAGTTGAAACCACACCTAGCATGCTGCTAGCTAAAAGCTGTTAGCATAAACACGTATCAAACAGGAAGCGACTACGTGAGCTGTTGACATGTGCAGCGGGGCAGGATACCTTGCTCTCATAGGCTAGTTTGTTGGCCAATCTAAGTCTGGCAAATTCGCATAATGAATATTAATGAGTTACAGCCCGAAACCAGCTGAATCTTCGTGCAGAGAGATTGAAGGTCTGTTAATCAGTGTTTCCTTATCATTTTTTTTAGATATAAAATGTTCCATATTACAGGTTAATACTTCAGAAATAACCACAAAGTCATGGGATTTGTGTGAAATGGCCTCTTGAAACACGATCCCATCCCACTGAAAGCTCACTGATTTCTTCCAATAAGATCTACCTCTTCCCGTCATGGCAATCTGTTGCTCTGGTCATGTTGTCGGACATAGCAACAGTAACTAAAGGGGCGAGGCTCGACGAAAGGTAAATTAGATTAAGTAAAAAAAAATGTAATCTAAATTGTCATGTTCCTTGACTCACTGTTTAGTTTTGTCCATGTATTCAGTTTGGTTTAACAATGTATTTAGTCATTGTCCTATTCAGGTCCTGCCTTAGTCAGCTGTTATCTTGTCTACCTTTTGCAGTCTTGTATTTTCACTTTATTATCTTGGCTCCTCACTCCTGTCCATCTTCTTGTGAATTATATCAACTCTGTTCATCTATGTTGTTGTCTCCATCTTGTGGCCTCTTTTAATTTTCTTTTTTTTTTTCTCCAGTCAGGATTATTTTTGGTTTCTTTTGCCATTGCTTTTTGTTTTCTCCCTCATGGTCCCTGTCCCCCCTCTCCTTAGTTATCTTAGTTATAGTCATACTATTTGCTATATGTCAATTCCTTTCTGCTGCCTTTATTCATGCCCTGTATTCTCTGGTATCCTTCAGTGTCTATCATTCACTCATGTGGTTTTCATTTATCCTTATCTGATTTTCATGGCTGTCAAGTAGTGACGTTAGTTCTTGCTTCTGTCTCATATCCATGTCTCATTAGGCCTCATGTCATTCACCTGCCATTGTTAATGGTCTCTCATGTCCACCTAATGTTAATGTCAGTATATTTTCTCTGCTTTGTCTTCAGTGCCTTGTCAGGTCTTTGCATTTGCATTTCGAATGTGCATTTGTATTTGATCATTTGTTTGTAGGTGACTGTGCTTGTGCTTACAATTACTAGTTTATTCAAGTCTAGTCTAGTCAAGCTTTATTCATTTGTGGTCAAGTCCATTTAAGTTTGTTGTTATGTTTTGCTTCTTGAATTTAACATCATCTGTCTACTGCTGGCTTTTTGGGTCCGCCACAGCCAAGCTCCAAGTTTGTTAACATAAATTTCTACAAACATGCTTTTCAGGCTTTTATTTTCAGGTGCTTTTATCAGTTTAAATCCTTGCTACATTTTAAGATGAAAATTAAAATTGAATTAAGCAATATCACACGAGAGGGATATTGCTTAAATTTTTATCATTAAAGCTAATAACATAACTGTAAAATGGAAAAAAAAAAAAAATGAAGATGTTTATTTATGATGTACAATCACTTTTTAAGCTAGAAACATTTTGTAAGGAAATTACATTTTTAACTAAGGAATCTTTACGTTTTGTAATTGCCCACAGGAGGCATTAGTGTTGTTGGTTCACAGGATTTTAACAATTCTTTTATTTGGAATTTTGGAGTTTATATTAGATAATGATTTTAAATATGATTGACAGGTAAGTGCAGTAGTTCAGTCTAGTTTTTATCAATTAAGGCTTATAAGCAAAATCAAGCCTTATCTTCCTCGTGACACTCTTGAGACAGTTATTCATGCTTTAATCTCTTCAAGACTGGACTACTGCAACTCTCTGTATTCAGGGTTAGACCAGTATCTTCTCCGCCTCCAGATGATTCAGAATTCAGCTGCCCACCTGCTAATGGGGACAAGACATCGCGAACACATCACCCCTACATTGCGTTCTCTTCACTGGTTGCCTATTGCTTTTAGAGTTGCTAAGATTTTACGCTTGGTTGTTAAATGTTTGTATGGTCTGGCACCTTCTTACCTTTCTGGGCTCCTGCTTGGCTATCGTCCTGGTAGAGCTCTGAGATCTGAAGATCAAATGCTCTTGGTGGTTCCCAGGTCTCGACTGGTAACTCGGGGAGACAGCTTTCTCAGTGGTAGCTCCTGTGGAATCATCTCTCTGTATAATTTCTGTCATCTTTCTGCCAGGACTCCAGATGATTTTTAATCACTTTGGAAGACACATCTTTTTACATTGGTTTTTAATTCTAGAGAGCAGAACTGTTAGCACAGCCCTCTCTTTTATATTCTTTTACTTTTTATTGTTGTTTTTTTATTGTTGTTTTTTTTAATCAATTTTTTTTGTTTATTTTAAATCCATCTGTACAGCACTTTGGTTTTTAAGCGCTTTATAAATATTGATTGATTGATTGATTGATTGATTGATTGATTGATGGATTGATTGATTGATTGATTGATTGATTGATTGATTGATTGATTGATTGATTGATTGATTGATTGATTGATTGATTGATTGATTGATTGCCCCTAAAATGTAGTCACGCGATAGTTATAATGTGATATAATAGTTGTAATGTGAGATGTATTTTTTCATAGGTGGTTCTGTTAGCACTGGTGTCTCTGATGGCACCAGTGACCATGGTCCCCAGTTGGATGCAGAGAAACCCTTAGATGGCCACAGTGTGATTGGGGGATCCATTAACAAAAACCAGCTGAAATCACTACAAGGTGAACTTTCTGAGGTCATCCTCACCTTCAATTCCATCAACGACACTTTGAGGGGTCTTGAACACATGGTACAGAAACATGGCAGCATGATAACTGACCTTGGTGAGGAACACTCAGTAGCACCATCCATCTGCATCTGTAACTGCAGTTTCCTTGATTGCTTCTCATTTGTTTCCCTCTGATACCTGGCAGGAAACACCAAAGATAAAATAATTTCTGAGCTGGACAAAATCCAGCAAGAGGTGACTGAACATATTGAGGAAAGCCGGGATCGCCTGGATGGGGTGGACCAGGATGTCCGCCGGTTTGAGAACATGCTGTTGGTGGAGTTGGGTGACTGCAAGCGGTCTGGTGATGGGCTGGAAAAGAGGCTTTCAAAAGTTGAAGGAATATGTGGAAGGCTGGACGGCATTTCTGACTCTATCTACATGATTAAAGAAGGTATGGTTCGATCTTAATTTACTCTCTTAACTCATTCAGTGCCATAGATGTCAAACAGAATCCGAACACTCAGTGCCATTGACAGCTTGACCTCTCTACAGCTTTTATTGGCTTAAATCCTACAAAGCATTCTGGGGCAGCTGCTTGCTGAATATGAACTCATTACATGCTGTAATAAGTCCAATGATCCTGGGGGAGGGGTGCACTTCTCTGGGGGAGATCTTCCTTTCTTACCCCGTTATAAAGGCATGTGGAGTGGGGGAGGAGCCAGACAGTCAGAACGAGAGAGACTATCATAGCGGAAGGGAGAATCAGAGTTTGTGAAGCAGCTGCGAAGCGATACTTTGTTCAGAGTTATTCCAAAAAAGTATAGAAATGACAGAATGGAGAAGGTGCTGGAGATAGTGGATAAAATCCCCCCAGCGCCAGAGTCTAATCTACCGGGACCGAGTATTGTGCCGAAGGTGGTGCGGTTTTGCTCCAGCTCGTCATGTTAGGCTGGTCATGTCATCAGCCTGGCGTTACGATTCTTCTAGTGATTCTAGTGAACCTGAGCCAGATTCATCCGGCCAGTATCTCCCGTCAGAATTTCTGCAAGCAGCAGAGACTAAAATAGAGAAGGTTTCACTGAATACAACACACAAAAAGTGTTGATAGATGGACCGATAGATTCAGATTCAGAAAACTTTATTGGTCCCAAAGGGTAATTAATATGCAGCAGACTTTAGAAAAACATTTGGAAACATATCACAGTCACTGTGTGTCACCACCAACATACAGACAATAGTAGAGGCTTCAATGTGCAATAGCCATTGCAAATCGGCATCTTTCAAAAGGTTTTATGTTACTTAATAAACACCCTTCCTTCAGAATTTAACAGTTCAATGATGGAGGGGACAAAAGAGTTTGAGAAATGATTTGTTTTCCTAAAAGGTACATAAAAACGACGTCCCGTGGGCATGAGTGAAAACTCTGGATACAGAGAATGGAGAGGCACTTAGATACACTAACCCTTCTTTAACACCTGCTCCTCTCATAGAGACTGTAGGTCTCTTTGTTTAACCCCAATGATTTTAGAGCAGATGTTGACAATTTTTTGTAGTTTATTTTTCTCCTTTACAGCCAAACCCTTGTACCAGCAAACAAATGAAAAAGTTAAGAGGCTTTCTATGAAGCAACAGTTAAAAATGCTGAGAATCCTTTTATTGACATTAAAAGACTTCAGTTTCTTTAAAAGAAAGATTCTATGCTGACCACGTTTAAAAATGGAGTCCGTATTTATGTCAAATCGCAAGTTGTTGTTAATCCAGGTGCCAAGATATTTGTACTTCTCCATCACCTCAACCACTTCGCCGTGTATTACACTGCTGCCCAGAGAGGGTGATGTGGAGCGTCTAAAATCAATAACCATATCCTTGGTTTTTGAAACGTTTAAATCAAGATGGTTACTGTTGCACCATTCGACAAACTGACAACGCAAGGCCATGATTAATTTCAGATCCTAAAATTAAGGACATCAAGACAGTATCATCTGAAAACTTGACCTCGAACCTGTTTTTCTGAGTGACCCAGCAGCTCTCTGTGTACAATATTAACAACAGGGGGGACAAAACACACCCCTGAGGGGATCCCGTGTTGCACCGTGTTACACCTCGCTGGATCCTGTCTGTTAAAAAATTTAAGATCAATAAAAGAAGCCAGTCAGGCAAATTAAAAACAGTGGCAAGTCTTTCAATCAGAGTAGGAGGAATTCTGCAAACAAAAGTCTTACACATGCCCCAGTTTTGTCAAGGTGCTTGTACACAGTATTCAGTAAGAACAGTGAAGCGTCCTCTACGCCCTTGTTTTTCTGATAGGCAAATTGAAGTGGGTCAAGTTTTCCCTCAGTTAAAACTAAAATCTCAGATTTTAAAATTATCTCAAAAGTTTTCATCTCATGTGATGTGAGTACGTGTTTTTTTTCATCTCTGGACTTCTCATTCCCATATAAGATTGTTTTGCGGCACCGTCAGCATTTTTGGTTTTCATTAAACTCTTAATTATTACTTCAGTTTTGTTGTGCTCCTCACTGCACCTGGGTCCAACCTTGCAACCTCACAAAAACCTGACACCCGCCTTTTTAGGGCAATTTTTCCAGCGCCCCAGAGCTGAACTAGACATATGAGAAGTGGAGAAGCAGGAGGAAATCATGTTTTACTAAGCAATTTCTGTCTTTCAGAAATCCTTTATACAATCTTTTTAATATAAAAATATACATATGAGTGTTTTTAACTCTAAATACATGTAATTAATATATATATATATATATATATATATATATATATATATATATATATATATTTGTTGTCACATCATGTTTTTGATAGGGAGGGCGGTGCCCTAGCAGCCTCTATTGGCCAGCCGCCACTGTTCATGAGAAAAGTGAAAACGTGCGTCATTTCGTCAGTACTCAAAACAAACAACCAGGGAAAGACAACAACATGTATCCAGAAGGAATGTGGCTTATTTTCACACCACCTACGGACTTCAAACCTGATACAGTTACTTTACTTTCCAGTAGTCTCGCAAACGTAAATCCGCTTATGTCCCTTTATTTTGAAACTTCCGGGTATGGACGCGTGAGTTCCTGTCTGGTCCTAACTAAACTGCTGAACTTGACGCGTTTTAGTACCGCATAAAAAATAGAACTGCTGCGTAATGCTCACGACACTACGCTTCTGGGATGCGTCTCAAGCGCACTGCTGCGTGTGCAGTGGAAAGGGTCTGATTGACTTTATTGGCGGCAATCAGCCACGTATTACGCGTTGCTAACGTTGTGCGCTGCTCACGTGTCCAGTGGAAAGCAGGTGTTATCGGACAAAGTACTCTGTGAGCCTCCAAAAATCAGTAAAAATGCTCAATATCGCTGGCACTGAGGATAGAAATCTGAAATTAGCACTGAATGTTAATTTTTTTGTTGATTTCTATGTTCAGGACTGAATCAACCCGTGTCGACTTTGTGGACATTTGTTTCTGGTCTGAACAAGTCAGTCATCCACCATGAAGGCATCCTGGACTTCATTCAGAGGAACCAAGATGATGTCCAGAGCAGGATGAAGAACTTAAACTCAAGCCTGAATAATGTTCTTAGAAATCTGCACAGTTTCTCTGTACGCACTGGTGAGTTTCTCTGTTTTCTCTGCTTATTTTTTTTTTGTCGAGACATGCAACAGTTAGGCTTTTGACAGATTTTGTTACAGTACAAAAAAAGTTTCCAGTAATGCTTCCTCATGTGAAATGAAATGTCAGTACAAAATAGCAAATCCTTTTGACCTCAACAGGTCCTAAAGTAAATTCAGTCCTGTGTGATGAACAACACAACACGTGAGGCAGTACAAACCCTTTTTTAACCAAAAAAATTAAAAGATTTAAAAAAACTAAAAATGATGTCAATTTTTACAACTTCAGCAAGAATCAATAGGATTGGTAGAATCCATCTGCTCAGTTGCAGTTGATTAAATGATGGTGATCATTGTGTGTTCCTCTATAGATCAGATAATTTATTGTCATTGCACAGTTGTAAGTAAGTAAGTAAAGTTTATTTCTAAAAGCGCCTTTCACAGATATAAATCACAAAGCGCTGTACAAAGATCAATGACATACAACAAATGAAAATAAAACAAAACATTAAAACAACCCATCAACAAAAGGCTTTCTTGAAGAATAGTAGTAGTACAGAGTATGTAAGCACAACAAAATTGTGTTACGGCTGTCATATGCAAAAGTGAAATGTAAAAAATTTAAATAGCTAATTGTAAATACAAGATAAAATAAGGGCATGCACTTAAAAAAACAAAAACAAACAATGGAGCGCTATATACCAATTAAATGGCTATAAACAGGACTATGAACAGACAGACATTAAAGAACAAATTAAATTGAGGTATTTGTGAGTATGTATAATTGTTCAGATACTTATTGGACATATGTTAGCAGTTAAATGTTTATTGCACACATTCATTTGAAAATTATAGCACATTTTGTTGTTGCTTATTGTCTAGCTTATTGAATGGTTTTTTGCTCTCAAGCCTTGAAATGACAGAGGCCAGTTGTTAAATGTCTGAATTTAAGAGGGCTTTGGCTCTATTGTAAAAACTGTTTCTAAGTTTGTTAGTTCGTGCTTTTAGCACCCTGAAACGTCTGCCAGAGGGCAGTAGCTAGAACACCCGATGTCCTGGGTGTGTTCTGTCTCTCAGGATGCGGCATGTCCTCTTGAGACAGTAGGTGCTGTAGAGGTCCTGTAGGGAGAGGAGAGGGTGGCCAATGATCTTCTGGGTGGTTCTGATAATCCTCTGTAATGCCTTCCTGTGCTCCTTGGTGCATCTGGCAAACCAGACAGAGATACACAGTATATTAGCACATTTTCAATGGAGCAGTGATAGGATACAGTCATTACTTCCTTTTTTAAGTTAATCTTCCTGAGGATTCTCAGAAAAAGGGCCCGCTGTTGGGCCCTCTTCACAACTGCTGAGGTTTTGGAGCTCCGATGGAGGTCTGCACTGATGTGCACGCCTAGGATCTTGAAGCTTTGCAACCTCTCCACACACTCCCCATTTATGTAGATGGGCTGCAGATCAGTCTTCTTCTTCATGTGGTCCACAATCACCTCCTTAGTCTTAGAGGTGTTGAGGACCAAGTTGTTATCTGCACATCAATCCACCAGCCACTGGACCCCCTCTCTTTAGGCCGTCTCATCACCTCCAGTGATGAGTCCCACTAAGGTGGTGTCATCTGCAAATTTCACGATGGTGTTGTCTGGGTGATTGCTGACACAGTCATGTATGTACAAGGTGTGAAGCAGAGGACTCGGTACACAACCCTGTGGAGAGCCAATGTTGAGGCTGAGGGCTAATGAGAGATGTGGTCCAACTCTGACTCTTTGAACATGGTTGGAGAGGAAGTTTCTGATACAGTAGCAGGTGGAGGCCGAGAGTCCTATATCCATCAGTTTTTCTGTCAGTCTGTCCGTGAGTATAGTGTTAAAGCAGTACAAAATAACTTATAAAACTTTCAGCTACAATTTTGAAAGTTTTGAAGCTTTATATGAGACATCACCCTGTACGCCTCAGATGGCTTTACAAAAGACTAAATGACTTCAGTAATTCGGGTCGTAGCAGGAAGTGGTGTTCTGAAGATTTATGCTGCCCTGATTAAAAATGCCGCCATAGTATGAATTGACAACTTATTTCATAATGAGATGTCATTAGAAGTTTATACAGTATTCTTGTTTATGGGGAGTGTGACATTTTCTATATAAAAGCCCTCTAGATCCTTCTCTTCTGGGTGTGTCCAAACATTTGCCTGTCACTCTGACAATGTAAAGAAAGTATAAATAACATCATATTTAGTGTTTCTGTCCTGGGAGAATTTATGTGATAGGTAAAATGTAATTATGGAAAAATATAGAAACAAAAAATAAACAATCTTTTTATTGAAGTCAAGACTGTGGAACAGCACAAGTGCATAAGGAATTGGTAGCACATTTCAACAGAACACCAGTTCCAGCAACGGCTGTCTGAGATACGGCTGTAGAAAAGTTATTTAGTACTGCTATGTATGCAGTATGTTGACTTGGCAGAGGTCTGCACTCTCTGAGTGCTTTTCTAGTTTTCAGTGAAATGTTTGTCTGCTTTTGGCTCATCATCTCACAGGCCTGCCAGGACCTCCAGGACCTCCTGGAGAGAAAGGCTTCAATGGGCCACCAGGTCTCAAGGGACCGCCAGGACCTCCTGGAAGACAAGGAGAAAGAGGGGCCCAAGGTCTTCCAGGTAAAAAAAAGAGGTCTTATATTTATCCAGCACCATTTAAATATTATAACTAAAACTAAAAAAATTATATGAGGAATATACACTTCCTGACCCCCTCAAAAAGTTGCCACCTAGATTTAAAGAGCAATTAACCTCCAAATCAACTTTTTTTGCTGATAAACTGTATAAATGAGTGTCTCTATCCTGCCTACATTCCTGGGTATTATGTTTTGGTATTTTAGCACATTTTAATACAGCTAGTCATTTCCTGCCAAAAACCGTTAGTGGAGTGCCCTCTTCAGGTTAAAACATTACACTGCACTTGAATTTGAATCATGCATTGCTATTGGCTGAAACTTTATTTTCTCTATACATGATTCCAGCGTTCTGCTGCTGTGGAGCTAGGTTTATACCCTGATTTATACCTTGGACACCTCTCTGCAACACACATTTACTGTTGCAGCTGACAATGACCACCCCAGCTGCTAGGATTATGTGCAGCTGAGCAGGAAAGAGTATACCTTTCTCTCATAGGCTAGTTTGTGAGCCAATCTGAGTCCAGCAAATTTGAATAATGAATATCAACGAGCTGCTGCCCGAATCCTGAAGGAACCAGCAAAATTTTGACGCATAGATTGAAAGGTCTGTTAATCAGTGTTTCCTAAGGTTTTTTAGATATAAAATGTTTCATATTACTAGTTAATACTTAAGAAATAACCACAAAGTCCTGAAATTTGCGTGAAATGGCCTCTTTAATACACACATTTCTCAGCACATATGTGTGCCTATTCCAGGTGCTGAAAGCTGTAAAACAGCATGATACAGAACCTTTAACTACTTCGATTTACCCTTCAAACTTGTCAACGCTTGTAATTAACTAAAATGCACCCAAGAAACAGTCACTTTACATCAAATAAGAAATTTATGGCTTGTACAAATAACCCCCCTGGAGTCCCTTAAAGTTAACAAGGATTATCTACTGCTTTACATTTACAGTGGGGAAAAAAAGTATTTAGTCAGCCACCAATTGTGTAAGTTCTCCCACTTAAAAAGATCAGAGAGGCCTGTAATTTTCATCATAGGTATACCTCAACTATGAGAGACAAAATGAGGGAAAAAAAATCCAGAAAATCACACTGTCTGATTTTTAAAGAATTTATTTGCAAATTATGGTGGAAAATAAGTATTTGGTCACCTACAAACAAGTAAGATTTCTGGCTTTCACAGACCTGTAACTTCTTTAAGAGGCTCCTCGGTCCTCCACTCGTTACCTGTATTAATGGCACCTGTGTGAACTCGTTATCAGTATAAAAGACACCTGTCCACAACCTCAAACAGTCACGCTCCAAACTCCACTATGGCCAAGACCAAAGAGCTGTCAAAGGACACCAGAAACAAAATTGTAGACCTTCACCAGGCTGGGAAGACTGAATCTGCAATAGGTAAGCAGCTTGGTGTGAAGAAATCAACTGTGGGAGCAATTATTAGAAAATGGAAGACATACAAGACCACTGATAATCTCCCTCCATCTGGGGCTCCACGCAAGATCTCACCCCGTGGGGTCAAAATGATCACAAGAACGGTGAGCAAAAATCCCAGAACCACACGGAGTGACCTAATGAATGACCTGCAGAGAGCTGGGACCAAACTAACAAAGGCTACCATCAGTAACACACTACGCCGCCAGGGACTCAAATCCTGCAGTGCCAGACGTGTCCCCCTGCTGAAGCCAGGACACGTCCAGGCCCGTCTGCGGTTTGCTAGAGAGCATTTGGATGATCCAGAAGAGGATTGGGAGAACATCATATGGTCAGATGAAACCAAAATAGAACTTTTTGGTAGAAACTCAACTTGTCGTGTTTGGAGGGGAAAGAATGCTGAGTTGGATCCAAAGAACACCATACCTACTGTAAAGCATGGGGGTGGAAACATCATGCTTTGGGGCTGTTTTTCTGCAAGGGGACCAGGACGACTGATCCGTGTAAAGGAAAGAATGAATGGGGCCATGTATCGTAAGATTTGGAGTGAAAACCTCCTTCCATCAGCAAGGGCATTGAAAATGAGACGTGGCTGGGTCTTTCAGCATGACAATGATCCCAAACACACCGCCCGGGCAACGAAGGAGTGGCTTCGTAAGAAGCATTTCAAGGTCCTGGAGTGGCCTAGCCAGTCTCCAGATCTCAACCCCATAGAAAATCTCTGGAGGGAGTTGAAAGTCCGTGTTGCCCAGCGTCAGCCCCAAAACATCACTGCTCTAGAGGAGATCTGCATGGAGGAATGGGCCAAAATACCAGCAACAGTGTGTGAAAACCTTGTGAAGACTTACAGAAAACGTTTGACCTCTGTCATTGCCAACAAAGGCTATATAACAAAGTATTGAGATTAACTTTTGTTATTGACCAAATACTTATTTTCCACCATAATTTGCAAATAAATTCTTTAAAAATCAGACAATGTGATTTTCTGGATTTTTTTTCCTCATTTTGTCTCTCATAGTTGAGGTATAGCTATGATGAAAATTACAGGCCTCTCTGATCTTTTTAAGTGGGAGAACTTACACAATTGGTGGCTGACTAAATACTTTTTTGCCCCACTGTAAATGTTAAAATGTGTTACTTGGTGGTAGATTCTCCAGCTTTTCTTATGGACCCTGGTTGCCTCTGGTTTGGGTAGTTCATGCAGTCGGTCTTTCCTTTGATGCTTTGACGTGCACACAGACACACTTGGAGAAACGACACATGAGGGTAGGGAGGAGAAGAAAATTTCCTGTTGTATTAACACCCCTACTGATTTTATAGCCTGTCTTTTATTTTATTTTTTTATTTTCCCAGTTTTATTATTTGGTTAGGTATTTGTTTTTGTATTTTCTATTTAGTTTTATTTCTTGATTTGCTGTACAGCACTTTGGTCAGGTGTCATGCTGTATGTTAAAGTGCTCTATAAATAAATTTGACTTGACTTAGTGAGTCTGTGGCAGTGTCAAATATTCTCACTTAGTGTTTAATAAAACATCCAACAGACCTTCCTTGACTTATTCTTTCTTGTAAACAACAATGTAACTGTGTAAACAATAAGAGCAAACATGTTTCTGTCAGTTCTCAGTTGGCCAAGACATGTCAATCCAAAAAAGTGCAACTTGACTTCTTCTTGAAGAAGGTGAAATATTTTTAAGAAAAAAATAAGTCCAGTTACCTTTAAAGAAACATTTTTGGAACAACAGGAAAAATTCAAAAATAGTTAATTATCAGGAGTTGTGTTTTCTCACTGTGAACTGCTATATTCTAAGTAAACAGTGTTAATTATTTTCTTCTATATCTCTCAGGTCTTCCTGGTGTTGCTGCTCATATACGAGGGCTGTCATTTTCTGCTGCTCTTACTGTCCCCATGGACAGAGCTGGAACCATCATCTTTGACAAAATCTTTGTCAACAAGGGTGACATCTATGATCCAAGAACAGGTGAATTGTAACAAGATATTTCTGTTGTGTAATACCACACCACACATATTAATCTAAAAAGTTTTCACAAAAAGGCAACTGGACTCCTGAAAACATTTTCCCTTTCATCAGAAAGACTCATTAAAGAGTCGTTAAATCATTGACTGCTTTTACATGCAGCCAATAACCCTTTTAAAACCCAAATATTCACAATAACCCGGTTCCGCACGGCCAAGTAAACACCGGCAAAAACCCGAATATGCTTTTTACCCCTGGGGTAACCCTCTTCGAACCCGAATATTTAGTCATGTAAACGTGTATCGGTATAACCCTATCAAAACGTGTGTTCAGCGCATGCTCTAATCGTAAGGAATCTTGGTCTTTTGAGTAGAGAGACTATGCGCCAGTACGCTGGAAGTAAACAAGTCGAGGTCAACATGGCGAGACGCCGCATAGCACCACACTGTGCTACTCCCGCTATATTTCCCATTTCTTGCTCACCCTCTCTCCTTCTATTAATGAAGGCCATTACGCACATTCATGTTAAGAGATGCTGGTGGGTCAGTACCAGCACCGAAGCGCAAACAAAGGCGATCGCTATCTGTTCCGAACTAGTTAGCATGTTGCTGTTGTTTTTGGATACAGGAAGAAGAATTGGAAATGAGGCATATTGCGTCTTGAAGTAGTCCGTACGTCATGACACTACCCCAACATCCGCATTTAAATCGGGTTATTACAAGTTTCATGTATACAGGGATAACTCTCTCTACTTATGCATGTAAACGGGTTATTCTGAACATTTCAGAAACCCGAATACTGACCTTAACCCGATCATAAACCGAATATTGGCTGCATGTAAATGTAGTCACTGTTACATGTGACTTGTTTATGCAAGATGTTGTAATCACCTGTTTCACAGGTTTGATAGTTTCAGGAACATAAAAACCACCAAACATCATCATTCTGTCAGGTGAGGCCACACCATGCATTATGTGAACTTCCTAATGTACATAGAGAAGGAGCACCTCTTAGACCCATCATTAGCTTCATTAGCTCTGTAACATATAACAGCCATAACACTGCCAAACACCTTGCTACAATTTTAGCTCCTGTGCTTGGCAACACCTCATATCATGCACAGAGCTTGACAGATTTTGCAGACAAAGTGTGACACCTGAAACTAGTGCCAGGAGAACCCATTGTGTCCTGTGATGTTACTACACTTTTCAATTGCACTTACACTGGCTGCAGTGGAAACAGTCAGAAAACAACTCCTGGAAGTTGAAGCTTTAAAGGACTGGACCAATTTCATTCCAGACCAGATGTGCTCCTGCTGGACCTCCTAGACCTCTGTCTCTCAACCACATGTTCAAATATAATGACAGTTATTACAGACAGAAATATGGCTGTGCAATGGGAACCCCAGTTGTACCTATATTGACCAATCTCTACATGTTGGAGGTAGAAAAAATAATTTAAGCCATGAACTTCAGCATGCACGGGATCAGTTTGCAGCTTAGTGTAAATGAGAAAAATCATGATATTGCCCCAGAGTTTCTGACAGTAACACATTTAATTAAAGAACAAACCTCTGAACAAAAAAATTCACACGTTGTCTCTGTTTTTTGCCACCACTAATCACCAACAACTCATTAAAATGTCTACATTTAAAGAACAAAACATTTCTAAACTAATTCTCAAAACACTGACTAAAGAATTGTGTTATCTGATCCTGATTTTGGCATTTTGTCATTTCATCTGTATAAAAACAAAAACAATATCAGTAAATTTTATTTCTCATCCAAAGTATTTACACAGTCCAGGTTCCATTTGTCCTACATGTCCAGGTGACACAGTGTGTCATGTTTTAGAGTGTGGTACCGCTACGTCAAATGATCTCCACCTTCAGGGTGGGTCTGGTCTGAGAATGCAGCCCAGTCCAACCTGACATCAGTGTTTCTAAACCAGTGAAGCTCTTTCAGTTTTTGTGTGATTTATGTCATATCTCCTCCTCCCATGAAGCTGTTGTACATATCCACACACACAGGCTTCTTGACCTCACAAAAACCATTAGTATTCTCCTTGGTTCAGATCCTTTTCTGAACACAACCATTTCCATGGATTGATGACAGGACAGTCACATGCTTCATGTCGGGCCACACACAAGCCAGCAGTTTGTTGTTCCTCATGAACTCTGGGTGGTCTCCTTCTTCTTTAGTCGTAAATGAGTGGCACCTAGTCCTTCAGTGAGTATGTTGTCCAGTGTAAAAAGTCCACTGCAACACAGAACCTTTTTTTCTTTTCTTGTTTAGGTTGTATTGCTTCAAGGTGGACCTTACTTTGAAAGCAATAGTCAAATGATCATCCACTGACAGCTCCTTGAATAGACCATAAACCTCTCAAAAGCATGAGATGATGGCATGCAGCACTGAGCCGGTTTGTCAAGTCTGTGGGGGCCTGGCTGCCCTCTCTGAACATGCTCCTTATTGTTGGAAAGGTGCATGAATGACAGGATGCATTGAAATCTAGTCCTGGTCATTTTTCCAAATCCCAAAGTGAATGTTCCCCAAAACCCAGTCAAGGAATCCTCCAACTCTGATTTGTCACAATGTGTGAGAATGCTTTCATCTCCTAGACTGTGATATCATACCGGTCATTAACTGTTGATCTGGGCTTCATGGCTCAACTGGTCAAGTACTGGTGGGCATATGTGTTGGTCTGGTTTGTGACAAGTGTCCAGAAACCTACAGTTAGGAAGATGGACAGAACACCCCCATTCTCCTACTTCATGTAGCAGATGGCTCATCTCCTTATCTTCCCCTCCCTGGAGGCAGCACTAGTGCCATGACAACATGGTGCACTCCACATTGTTCTTCCGCTGCAGGTTGAAGACAAGCCTTTCTCACTCCCTTACCACAGGGCTGCACACTGAGCTGTGGAATATAGTCACACCCTCCACTGTCATAGTAAGTGTCACTCTGCTCTGCCTCAGAGAGGGACTCTTCAGTTTGACAAAAGACATCTTGCTTCTCAAAATCTATGTTACCAAACAAGGGGTGAGACACGTGTTCTGCTGTGAAATGTTTTAAAGACATGTCAGTTTCTCGTTCAATTCAAACAATCAAACAATATCCAGGCCTCCGTCGTCATTGGAACATTCTGTGCTGTGACCCCTAAACTGGGATAGTAGCTCCAACAGATAACCCTAACCCAACAATCTCAGAGATCTCTGTCTAAAAAAAGAGTGTAGACTTATGAATTCTGCATAGACCCTCCAATCTCTGTAATTTGTGTTAAAAGATCCAGACTTTTAATGCAACTATCCACATGAAAGTGCCTTTTTTACCCCACATAAAAAATAGGCTTGATGTTTTGTTGATATTCTGAAATGAATCTGTCTTCTTTAGGTATTTTTACAGCCCCTGTAGACGGACATTACTACTTCAGCGCCATCCTTACAGGTCATAAGAATGAAAAGATTGAAGCAGTCCTGTCCAAGTCAAACTATGGCATGGCCCGAGTGGACTCAGGAGGGTATCAGCCTGAAGGCCTGGAGAACAACCCTGTGGCAGAGACTAAAATCACACCAGGATCTCTGGCGGTCTTCAGCATCATCCTCCCTCTACAGACTCAGGACACAGTGTGTATTGACCTAGTGATGGGAAAACTAGCCCATTCTGTGGAACCCCTCACTATCTTCAATGGTATGCTGTTGTATGAAAATATATGACCATTCATGTCAATGCCTGTGAAACAAATTAGCCTGAGAATCAGACCAGCTGTTATAGAAATTGTTATACTGTTATTGAGAAACACACTGCAGGTGGGCACATAAATTATGGTTTCATCTCCTCATTCAAGAGTGTATCAAACATGATAATCAATTCTATGGAGTTTCCTTACCTAGTGTTTGTCATCATATATTGATTTTTTTTTTCAAATTAGTCTCTACAGGACTTGTGTAAACAAAGGATTTGGGATTTTTTTTTTTATTGAGAGACCTGAAGGAGTGGGTTGTGACTCAAGTCAGCTAATCTGATAGGGTTTCATGATTTACATTTAAATATCCCAAAGTTAATTTGTTGAAAAAGACCAACAATGCAGAGGGTAGCAAGGATTAAAACTCTAAGAGAAAGTTAGTTACTTTTGCAAGCTGCGTAGTTCTTTACAGCCAAAATGCAAAATAATTAGATAATTTATTAATGTAAAACTTTAATGTCTATAATTGTAGCTCAAGATATCATCACAGGAGGCGTCACAGAAGGGTTGAATGATTTTGATATTCTGAGTGCTTCTGTTAAACAGAAATAACATCAGTAATAATTTTAATGATATATTTTGCATATGTTTAAATGGGTTACGAGATGAAATGATATACACTCACCGGCCACTTTATTAGGTACACCTGTCCAACTGCTCGTTAACACTTAATTTCTAATCAGCCAATCACATGGCGGCAACTCAGTGCATTTAGGCATGTGCACATGGTCAAGACAATCTCCTGCAGTTCAAACCGAGCATCAGTATGGGGAAGAAAGGTGATTTGAGTGACTTTGAACGTGGCATGGTTGTTGGTGCCAGAATGGCTGGTCTGAGTATTTCAGAAACTGCTGATCTACTGGGATTTTCACGCACAACCATCTCTAGGGTTTACAGAGAATGGTCCGAAAAAGAAAAAATATCCAGTGAGCGGCAGTTCTGTGGGCGGAAATGCCTTGTTGATGCCAGAGGTCAGAGGAGAATGGCCAGACTGGTTCGAGCTGATAGAAAGGCAACAGTGACTCAAATAACCACTCATTACAACCAAGGTAGGCAGAAGAGCATCTCTGAACGCACAGTACGTCCAACTTTGAGGCAGATGGGCTACAGCAGCAGAAGACCACGCCGGGTGCCACTCCTTTCAGCTAAGAACAGGAAACTGAGGCTACAATTTGCACAAGCTCATCGAAATTAGACAATAGAAGATTGAAAAACGTTTCCTGGTCTGATGAGTCTCGATTTCTGCTGCGACATTCGGATGGTAGGGTCAGAATTTGGCGTCAACAACATGAAAGCATGGATCCATCCTGCCTTGTATCAACGGTTCAGGCTAGTGGTGGTGGTGTAATGGTGTGGGGAATATGACCACAATGTACCCAACTTCTGATGGCTACTTTCAGCAGGATAATGCACCATGTCATAAAGCTGGAATCATCTCGGACTGGTTTCTTGAACATGACAATGAGTTCACTGTACTCAAATGGCCTCCACAGTCACCAGATCTCAATCCAATAGAGCATCTTTGGGATGTGGTGGAACGGGAGATTCGCATCATGGATGTGCAGCCGACAAATCTGTGCCAACTGTGTGATGCCATCATGTCAATATGGACCAAACTCTCTGAGGAATGCTTCCAGCACCTTGTTGAATCTATGCCACGAAGAATTGAGGCAGTTCTGAAGGCAAAAGGGGGTCCAACCCGTTACTAGCATGGTGTACCTAATAAAGTGGCCGGTGAGTGTATGTTTACATGCTAAAGTATTTATCTTCTCTCATGGCAAAGCACAGCCAATTCAAAAGCTAATGTGCTATTTAGAAATATCAGAATGAGGTTTATTGTCATTATAGAATTAAAGCAGTACAAAATAACTTTTGAAAGTTTAAGCTACTGTTTTAAAATTCGTCTAAATGGATACTTAAATTGCCTTCTTCCTGGATGATGATGGGTGCCCACTATGCTTCCAATTAAAAATTATTATATTGGAAAGTTGTTAACCCAGTTGTAGTAGTATCAACCTCCGTAGATGTTTTTTCTGTTTGATGCCAATGATTTGACCCTTCTCAAACAGTGTCTTTTCACATGGTGTTTTAAAGCAGGAAAAATTACTTTTAAAACTTTAAGCTACAGTTTTGAAACTTGTCTAAGTGGATGCTCACTGAAAAAACATGTTCAGCTTCATATTAGACACTCTGGACACCTCTGGTCCCCTTATATTACACTTAATAACTTCAGTAATTCAGGTATCAGCTGGAAGTGGTGTTCTGATGATTTATGCTGCCCTGGTGAAAAATTCTGCCATAGCACGAATTAAAAAGTTATTTCATAATGAGATGTCATTAACTCATGCAGTGCCACTTTCAGATTTCATATCCCCCTCAGTGCCAGAGATATTTAGCATTTTTACTGATTTTTGAAGGTCCACAGAATATTTTCTCTATGTGAATTCTAAAACCATCAGCACAAAATTTAGTCTTACTTCTTTCAAAAGCAAAAAAAAAAAATGTTTCTACCTATTTCTGTTATTTAGTAATCTGCAGTACAAAAGAGGAACTTTGATGAAAATCCACACGTTTCAGGACTAAAAGCTGAGATCAAGAGCGTTTTGTGTAAAGAGGTTTTTCAATCAGATCAGTGACTTTGATGTAAATATTTCATGTTTCAATGATGTCTAAATGTCTAAAAAGAGTCATTTATAGACCATTTCAACATTTGAATAAAATATAAGAAAAAAAAGCAGCAAATTTCTGAGCGACTCTGTGTGTGTGTGTGTATGTGTGCGCATGTGCACTTTTTAGGGTTAGGGTATAGGGAGTAAGTGCCACTTTGGCATTCGCGGAGGGATCTCCTTTCCCAGTGTCCGATCTTGACGGGCCATACGTCATTGGATGCGTCTCGACCCCGCGAGACGAGCGGTCATATCCCTCTGGCAATTTTTGCAAGGCATCATGTGTAAATCCCCTTTTATGTGTCTGACGTCCAAGGTTAGGGTATAGGGGGTAAGTGCCACTTGGGATTCGCAGAGGGATGTCCTTTCCCGGTGCCAGATCTGGACGGGCCATATGTCATTGGATGCGTCTCGACCCCGCGAGACTTGCGCACACTTAGCCTTCACATGGCTGTATCTCTATATAGGACGTACATACTAGTGGCTGGTCAGGCCCTGGTATTTATAACCTCATTTTGTCTTAACCTCCTCAGTCCCGGTGTCAGAAATGTGCCTCGAAGGCTCATGGGTAAAAGCAAAGGATGATGGGTAAAAGCAAAGGATGATGGGTAAAGTGTGAAAAACCCTTATATCTTGTGAACGGAAAGTGGTAGAGACCTGGAACCAGTGTCTAGGCGGGGGTTTTGAGGGTCCCCGAAGTGAACGGTCCCACCCCCGTCCCTCTAGGACCTTCCGTTCCCGATTTATGAGCAAAAGAAAGTCCCATTCTAAGTCAATGGGAAAAAAGTGAAAATGTGACAAAGTGTTGAATGAAAAGTCAAACTTCAAGAAATGTGTTAGGAGCATGTTTCATGCCATTTTAGAGCGTTTTGAGTGGTGTTGTTTTCTTACTTTTGTAGTGAGCTAGCATCCAGTGCGAAGGTTAGGGTTAGGTTTTTATATTTATCTCAACGCTCCCCCTGCGTCGTCCGACGACTTCGCAGTTTGAAGTAGGGAGTCGAGGGCAATGCACTGGCCATCGCACGTTGCTTGCAGTCCACATGTCCATATCACTTCCACCATTGAATATCTGGTTTTGCTTTTTTATCCTTCTGTTTCTCCTTTGTATTTTGAGGTCTCTTCTGTTTCAGTGTTTTTGTAACCTTTCTGGTGTAGTTTATTAATTAATTTGAATTGTTAGATTCTTGACTTTCTTTTTTGTAGTTTCTGAGCGCGGTCTGCTTTCCTTGCTTGTAGTTCCTGTTCTGTGTTAAATCCTTTTGTTATACAGCAGAGGGCAGTATAGAGTTATAAATATTAATTTCTTTCTTTTTTCTTTCTGTTTCAGTGTTTTTGTAAGTTTTCTAGAGTAGTTTATTAATTAATTTGAATAGTTACTGTTGACTTTCTTTTTTTATAGTTTCTGAGCAGTCTGCCTTTCTTTGTCAGTCCAGCTGGTTTATTGCTCCAGATCTGTGTTAAATCATTTTATTAGACAGCAGAGGGCGGGTTAGGGTTAGGCGTGAAGATTGGGAGCCCTGGGGCACCGGGAACCGGCGCCACAGGGTTCTGGCTGGGTCCATCCCACTCCTGTAATTGTGGTAAGAGCAATCAAGTCTCCCCTACATACTGTCTCCCACAAGTAGTACATGAAATCAAATAAATGCAGTTCTTGGAGTGTGGAGAACCCTTGGTTTCAGATAAAAATACTTTTTGATTTGAAAATGACACAATCCATTTACAGTGTTTAAAATATTCAGTTTTCTGAGTTGACTTACGTTCCTTTAGAGGTTTGAGTTTAGCTTTCACCAAATAATCTTTGAGATTCCTGTTTCTTCTAAAAGCTGCAATAATCCTGTGGTCCTTTAAAATTTGTTTATTCAAAATATTATTTTCAAAATTATTTTTAATATTTCTAACCAGTTTCATTGTAGATGGAGAGTATGTGGTTACAAAGGGTAAGAAAGAGCCCGTTTCTGCAGTTTTAGGGGTCAAGAAGGTGGAGAAACATCTTCTCAAAAAGGTCCTATTATACCCTCTAGTGGACAAAGCTTGGAATAACACCTTGGTGGCTTGAAGGAAGTCCTCCCTCTGCGTGCAGATTCTGTGGAAAGGGTTAGGGTTAGGGGTTAGGGGTTAGGGTTAGGGTTAGGGTTAGGTTTTTATATTTATCTCAACGCTCCCCCTGCGTCGTCTGACGACTTCGCAGTTTGAAGTAGGGAGTCGAGGGCAATGCACTGGCCATCGCACGTTGCTTGCAGTCCACATGTCCATATCACTTCCACCATTGAATATCTGGTTTTGCTTTTTTATCCTTCTGTTTCTCCTTTGTATATTGAGGTCTCTTCTGTTTCAGTGTTTTTGTCACCTTTCTGGTGTAGTTTATTAATTAATTAATTTGAATTGTTTGATTCTTGACTTTCTTTTTGGATTTTCTGGGCGCGGTCTGCTTTCCTTGTTAATCCAGTTCTAGGGTTGTTTATTGGTTAGTTTGAACTATTAGATTCCTGGTTTTCTTTTTTATAGTTTCTGAGCAATCTGCTTTTCTTTGTTGGTCCAGCTGGTTGTTGTTTTTGATCTGTGTTAAATTCTTTTCCAGATTTTCTTTTTTGGAGTTTCTGAGCAGTCTGCCTTTCTTTGTCAGTCCAGCTGGTTTATTGCTCCTGATCTGTGTTTTACCTCTTACGGTTAGAGAAAGTATATTGGTAGGGTTTAGATTTTCATAGATCCCTGATATTTTAAGATTAGGAGAGGGTTAGGTTTAGGTCTGTTTGAGTACTTACCGGTTAGGGTTAGGGTTAGGGTTAGGGTTAGGGTTAGGGTTAGGGTTAGGTGAAGAATATTTGGGACTAGCAGCGCCGAAGGCGCTGCGAGTCACATGCATGGGCCGTCCCACTCAAGTCAATACGCCCAGTCCTCCCTAGCAAGTCAGGGTCAAAGGTCAATTTGCCCTTAATTAATTAATTAAATGGTGAAAAGTTGAATTTGGTTTTATGATGTGGGTCTCTTGTCAGGACTTATAATGGACATGCAGTCAGGTTTGAATTTGTCAGTCCAAGGTTTTAAGATTAGGCATTGGATCCCAATTGGTTAAGTTTAGGGCTGAGAAATGGTTCAGGTTAGAATTAACTTTCATAGAACCAGGATGTGCTTGGGATTCACAGGATCTCAACTGC
>SSNP01000015.1:6669382-6685262 GCA_006937955.1 Pachypanchax playfairii | reverse complement strand
AGGCTTTTTTTTTTTGAGTTTCCACTTGATGTTCCAGAATAGAAAGTAATTGTTTTAAATGTGTTTTTCGGGTCCCCCTGATGCCAAAAAGACATAAAATACTCAAATTAGGCATCTTTTTTTCGGACCCCAGATCCTAAAAATGCCTTACTATAGTCAGATTTTACAAATGTGCTAAGCAAGTACACATTATTTACCTTCTGTCTTTTTTCACCATGTCAAGTGACATAATAAGGTCTTTCTATACCATGTGTCAACTCAGTTATCAAGATTCATGGTGCATGAACGAAACAAGTTTAATTTTATTTGTACATAAATGAAAGAGCAGTCAAAAAATATTCACACCTGAGACTGAAGCTCTGACTAACAGAGTTGTTTTGTTTTCTTTTAAAGAAATTCTGCATTTAGATGATACAAGATACTATCAAACTTCTACAAGTCATCAGACTTCCAGGAGCCACATGAGGACATTTTCATTCACAAGCATCATTCTAGTCTAAAACATCACTGAAGAGGAGATGAACAAACTGACATTAAAGGTGGTAAAGAGGATTTTGTAGCAAATTTAGATGTCAAATTTACTTTTAAATCATTTTATCAACTTGTAGTGGTCTTGTACTTCTGGTTTCCAAAAGAAAAAGTTATAACATTCATAAATCATAGACCTGGTGAGGCTTGAAATAAAGTAGCCAATTGATAACAAACCCGTTTTATTATCTATTGGATACTAGCTTGTCAATTACACCTATACTGCTAAAAGTAACAATAAACAGCTCTTTACCATTGATGAGCCTGACATGTTTGAAGAAACAAAGTTGTAGTAGTTCCAGAAAAAAACTCCAGCGATGACGATAGTAAACAAACAAGGGGAGACTCTTACGTAGATTTCTAACGGAGGTGTTTCTGGCATTGGGGGAAAAATGACAAACAGCTGTTGAGCTTCTCATTTGAGGCAAAATCCTCTTTACCACCTTTAAGACGTGATCATCTGTCACTGTGACATGCTTGTTAAAATGAATAAATTCAAGTCAAAAAACCTAGAAATTCTAGTACAGGTGATGCCAAAAAACATCATGCTGTAGCAAACCTATGATATGATAAAGTATGTCATACAAGGTCATAATACACAGCATACTACAACGTGTCATCATGTACGGTTAAAATAAACATTTTATCTTATGTGTCAGACGTCATAACTCACATATTACATACAAACAGTACTTTAACAGTTACTCGTATACAGTTTCAGCGTTTAGCACCAGGTCTTCTGAAGCTTCTCTAATGTATTTACACACACTGAGGCACACGTGTATCAAGTTTGAGAACATGTGAATTATGTGAACCTAAAATTGATTTTGCAAACTCAAGTCTGACACAAGAGGGCACCATTTCATCATCAAGCTCCTTCTTTCCTTCTGTTCTTTTGTGTTTATTTAAAGGACAATAGGAAGTATTTAAACATCTCAGTATATGTGAAATCATTCATCGTAGTTGTAAACTTTTACACTTTATCTTTTAATTTCAGATTAAATCAGATAAGGAATAATGTGCATGTTTTTTATTGTGAATCCATCTTCTGACAGAAACATGGTAAATGTACTATTACAACTTCACAGCTGTTTCTAGTAGTTTTATAGTGACTGACATTTCCTTTCTCTGATTATGTGACCTTTGAACTCAGTGTCTTGAAGCATCTTTCCTCTGGAGTGTCTGTATCTCATCTCATGTCTCAGAGACTTGGTGGTAGATTGCCGTGCGAGGAGCTGATACACAAACCAGATGTGAGAACCGTTTGCCAGATGTTGCTGCTCTGCTTTGGTTTGCTCTCGTTATGGGAGTCGAAGTGGTCAACCATGAATGGATTTACCGGGGAGGAGCACGTTCACAGCACAGTCATTGGCCAAATCAAATAAAAGCAGGGTGAGTTTTAAGAGACGTGCTGGATGGAAAGAAGATGAATAATTATGATTAATAATGATTATCCTGAAGAAGGAGGAAAAGAAAGGATCCCAGATTGTTGAGGAGAAAATAAGTTGTGATTTTCTTGGACTGAGAGGTAGAAAAACATTTGATGTTTTATCCAAAAAGGTAAAATGACACCTTACAACTTTTTTTTTATTTACCCTGCCTGTTACAGCTGATGCTGAAGAAAAATACTTTACCGAGCTAAAACCAGAGAACAAGTAGAAAAACCTAATGAACCTTATATCTTACAGTTTATTCTGTAAATCTATGAACAGTTTGTTTACTGCTCATTTCTTCAGATGTGTGCTGGTTCTTTTACTTACATAATTATGCATTTATAAAAGCTAACACAGTTTATCCTGTAACTAACTACAGATCGATTATAAATTAATTTTAAAACTGTCTAAACTGAACTTTGACTTTACTGCAGTCTTTACAATAAGATTATAAAAGATTTTTAAATAGTTTAAGTAGTTATCAGGTCATAAGATTTAATTCATACACTGAAGGAAGTTTACACTCAACAAAAACACTCAGCTGTCCTTCATCTTAACTGCATTATGATGTTGTAAACATGTTTACGGTTTGTGTATTATTTCATAAAGTGGTACCTTTATAGTTTTATCAACAAAGGTAAAAGATGGAATAAAAAGAGGTAAAATCAGTGAAGCGTGAGTGAATCCAGAAATCCAGAGGTGATGAAAGACAAAGAGCCCAAAAGGAGGCAGGAAGAAAAAGTCAGACAGTGTCTAACTGTCTTCTGTTGCCTCCAGCAGAAGCTGCCAGGTTATGATTTTCCAGATGTAAGAGGTCGGGAAGGGAAAACAAGGGGGAGGGGGAATTAAATTCCTGACTTTAACTTCTTTTTATTTGGTTATAGAACTAGTGAAACATGTTAAAGACCCGTACAGTCCTCACATCATCTTCCTTCAGTACATCACTGATTACAGGCCACGCAGTGTGAACTGGAGATCATGTTTCTTCAGTTTGGACTGTTATTATTCAGAGAAGCAGGACTAAAGCTTCCCAGCTGTCTCTGTCTGAGCTCCTGGAGCGTGACTCTCAATAACTGAATGGTTTCATACTTTGTTTTGTTGTTTATTGTTATAAAATGTTACACATGAGCGTGCAGCATGTCGCTTTAGAAATTTTTTATCAGGAAGGGCCAAGTTAAGGGTCTGTAAACGTTTATAGAGCTGTTGGAATAAAAAAACAAAAAAACTCTGCAGCGTCTGAGGGAATTTCCATCCCTCCACTCAGCCAAGTCACTGTTTGGATGGAGAAAGCTGGAGATATTGAATGTCTTGTGTTGTGTTACACCAGGGAATAGCCTGATCCAGACTGGGCTCATTCTTTCCCACATGAATGGTGTAAGTTTGTGAGTGTGTGTTTGGAAACAGACTACATCCTCCTGCTGTGCTTAGAGAGCCTGAAAAACAACAAAACCTGGAAAGAGAAGGAAGAAAACTGGCTGCAAGCCCGATGCTGGACAACGCTCCGCTTGTTTTCAGCTCCTAAACAAATAAAAGCACACGCAGAAATCTGAATATGATGGATTCAAGATGACAGAGAGGAAAAAAAATGTACAAATCACAAAGTGATCTGTGACAAGATGTCAGAACATCTGATTTTATACTTTTCTCTGTTTAAACATGAGCATACATGATAATTACATCTATATAGTAGAGAAAGAAATATAAGACAAACTAGTGTTTACATTAAGAGCTTCTGTTTTACCTTCCAATCTAGAGCTATACGTCAAATATTACTCGAGTTATTTGTTGGAATCTCACTAAATTGGCCCCATTCCAAACACAATGAAGCAGAAAATGTTTCTTATGTCACCAGATGAAGTTAAAGGCGGATTTTCTGCAGGTTTTATTCTGAAAACAGTTTTTAAAACTTTGCATCTCCGTCTGGAGATGAAGCTTTTCAGAAACATGACGTAACCATTTGTTTCACATGTGCTGCTTTTATTTTGCATCCGTCTCCGTTTATTCTGAACATTTTTTTCTTTAAACTTTGATCACATGCTGATCTAGTAAAAGAAGAACGTTAAACAGAATTGAATTTAAAAAGGTAGAATCTTTTCTTCACCGCCAATCTTATTTAAACCTTGAGAAAACCAAGATACTCAATATTAGAATAATATCAGAATGCACAATAAAATATTTTATTGTGCATTATTTTTATTTATTTATTTATTTTATTATTTATATACAACATGTTTGCAGCTCAGTCTCAGATTAAAAACGTTTTCCTGTGTGTTTGCCAGCTTCAATGCTGCACGTCCTGTTATAGCTCAATAAACTGTTGTACACAAAACCCACAGCACTAATACACATCAGCTCATTCACACAAACTCACTGTGGAGAAACGCATTAACATACACAAATACGCAGAGCCGAGCAGTCATAACAGCGATGACTCAGGCCTCTTTACAACTCTCTGTTTGTTTTGTTTTTCTTCAGTTAGACTCTAAAGTTTTCTGGTGTGTGAGGTCTCCGTTTGCTGCCCCGCTTCCCATTCATGCCCAGCGCTTTGCTGGTTTTCCTCCCAGCAGTGCAGGGCGCTCGCCACGGATCAGACAGAAATAACAGCCACCTTGTCATAACATCTGAGAGCTGCGGTGGTTCTCCAGGTCGCCCACCGCTGACAGAATCAGTCCCCAGCTGTCTAAGAACTAGTGAAGGCTGTGAACACACAGCAGAATGAAAAAGATGAACATCCAGATCCTATTTTCACACTTTGACAAAGTAGACAAACACAGCCGAGCTCATGCAGAGAGAAACACTGTGACTGTTGTTCTGAGAGTTTGTGAGTTCCCACAGAACCCGGAAGGAGGGGTCAGGGTGGAAGAAACAGATCCTCCAGGGTTAGAGATGATTCACAAGGTTTTGTGTAAAAGTCAATCTAAAACATTTGCAGATGGATTGTGGCCCAACAAGTTTTATAAGCAACACTGTTGTAAACTGGACCTGGTCTAAGTTCAGCTGTCTGGTGTAAAAATACAAACCAGAATCTTTAAATAGTGAAACAGCTTAGTTTCTCATCACAAAGGGATTTTACAGAAAGTGAAAGCTCCGAGTGTTTCAGGTAAAACCCTGACGCATCATCAGAACTTCACACAACCCAATTTTAAAAGACCTGGAAAATCCTGTTTAATCCTCATTTTCTTTTGTTTGTTGGTGCAGTTGGTAAAAGCGTTTGATAATTACTTCGGAGCCGTTTTTAATCTCTTTCGTCTTTAGTTTAAGCTCCGAGCTTAAAGGTGCCTTTTCACCAGTAAATGAACATTCCTAATTTTAAATCCTGGATGTGAAAAGGTGGGAAACCAGTGATGACATTAAAAAGAAAAATTATTCTCTTATAATCTCTTATTTAAATGGAAATGGGATGAAAACAAGTAATTTGTTCAGTAAAAGCCTAGAGAATTAGATTTTGCTGTTTATTCTGGTTGGAACTGGAACTTTTTACACTGCAAGGTTCAGGAATGTGGCGACTTGTGGTCCATCTTAACACAAGAAGTGACTGTTTGTACTTCTAAATAAAATCATCTCATATGAAACAAGTTTTTGAGTGAGTTTGATTTGCAGGTTATTTGAGGCTAAACATTAGAAATGACTCAAAGGGCGATCTGAGTCATAGCTTTGAGTTAATGAATGCTGGCCGACTCAAATCTGGTTTTATTTACACTGTCAGTGGTAATCGGGATGTTAGAATGCAAACACAAAATGCTTTAAATAAATGTCTATATTTTAAAAAAAACCTTGCACATTTAATCAGTGGAAATCTTCGGAGAAACGACAGTAAAGTGACTTTATTTGTTTAATTTCCGCTGCAACTTCTTTCAGCTTGGTTTCATCACTGTGTCGCTGCATCCTGAACCGCAGTGGAAGAAAACAAGCCGGTCGACCAGGAGAGAAACATTAATCACATGACCCAACATGTGATAAATGCAGCCATGAAGAGAAAAGGAACAAAAGAAGAAACGAGTTGACATTTAAAATTCTGACGTGAAGCGTCGGTACAAGCAGGATGAAAAGGTCAGATCAAAGCCAACATCCTTACAGATTTTATATTTCTCTCTCTCCTTGATTCTTTATATAATTTACATATGTCAGTTCAAAGCAGCCGAGTTGTAGAGCAGTAAAGGACATGACCTGAGGAAATAGGACATCGGGCCCGAGCTGGAGAGACGCTGATCCCACGGGTTATACAGTTGGTTAGGTGGAAAAATGGGGAATGCAGCAGAACAAATATAGAACAAGGTTAAAGGAGGGCATGTTGCAGATCCTCGCAGGCCCCTTTCTCCTCTCCTCCAGTGTTTAACCTCCTCCTCAGGTCCTGTTGCTGCTGCGAGCTGAAACAAGGAGAATGATTCAAGGCCTCGACAGGAAACCTGAACGGTTGCCAAAGACATCAGTCTTCAGACGGGGTGTGGCCTTTCATCACGCTGACCTCCCATCTGGATGCTGTGCTGCTTAATTTGCTTCACAGTTTAAGGTTCATTAATTTTAACCATAGCTGCACTGTCAGAAACAACAGCAACAAACGCTTCAGTTAAGAGAAGAAAACTAAACAACCTGCACCAACGAGTCACGAACACTAGAAGACATCAGAAACAGTTAAAGATGCTCAAAAACCTGAAAAACATCAGCCAGAAAGAAAAACCAAAGCTGAACTTACACCAGGTCTAAACAAAAAACAACAACAACAACAACCTGCTGAGGTACCGGTTGCTATGGTGATTCACACCATTTTTAGCTGAGGGGCGGGGCATCAGACTGATGGTCAAACAGTCAGTGTGTCAAAAAAGTTAAACTGAAACAACAGACACACCAAATAATTTTGACTTGGCACAGAGTCCACGACGGATCCCGACTTCAAACACCTGCAGCTTCCTTTACACTCAGAATACAGGTACATCGACAGGTAGGTAGAAACACCGACAAACAATCAAAAACATCAACATGCAGATAGAAAGAGACAGAAACACTGACAGAGAGGCAGACAGACAGACAGACAGACAGACAGACAGACAGAAACAGTGTAGTTATAATGTAAGCTGAAACAAATGAATCCTGCAGGGATCGACTTGTTGGGTCTGAGCTGCAGCAACACTTAGGAAAATTAAAGCATAATAACCTTTAAATATTTTGAGTTGGTAAGTTCTTGTTTTGGTACGGCTTCAAGCCCGTCTGTCTGTCTGTCTGTCTGTCTGTCTGTCTGTCTGTCTGTCTGTCATGGTAGTTTATTTGACTCAGTGACACTTGATGTAAATTCTAATAAAGGAATAGAGTTTCTGAACATGGAGGAAAAAAACAGAGTGAGAAGAAAAAACCTGACAATTTGTTTGAAGAGGCGGAGGTGAGTCGGGTGGAGGAGGGGTGGGACCTCCAAGGCTTTGGAGCCAATTTCAGGACCTTGTGATGCAAAACCAGTCCTCAGCAACAGACAGTTCCCATGGCAACTGTGAGCTGCCAAAGTTCCTTGTTGACAAATGACGGTTCCCCTCTCCTCGGCACTCGCCCAGCGATGTGTGTGCATCTGCGTCTTTAGTGCGGTGTGTTTGTGTGAGTTATTTGGCAAGTCCCAATCTTTTTGTTAGACACGGGGGTTGAAGAAGGGGTGAAAGGAAGGAGACAAACAGAAAAGAAGAATTATACACAGACAAACTACACATGACATGTTTAATGCTGTATATTTTTGTATATTTGGTCTCAGATGCAGCGATTTCAGGGTTAATTCTAATTATTGTTAAACTTTAGCCTGTAAATTTCTAGTCAAATTTAAATTTATCTTTAAAAACTCTAATAAAATGTATATAAATACCATCCCTCCATGTTCTGTCACTTATCTGGGCCGTGGTGGCAGCAGAGATGCCTCCAGCTCTTCTGGAGGGACTCTGAGGTGTTCCCCAACCAGCTGTGAGACATAATCTCCCCAAGGTGTCCTGTGTCCTCCCTGTGGGACATGTCCAGAACTCATCTCTTGGAAGGAGTCCAGTCAGCATCCTTACCAGATGTCCAATCTAAATCAACCAGCTCCTTTGATGATGAGCAGTGATTCTACTGAGCTCCTCCCTCCGTCCCTGAAGGTGAGACCAGCCGCTTGTGTTTATGATCATTACCCACAGCTCATGATGACAGGTGAGGGTTGGAACAATGACTGATCGGTAAATCGACAGCTTTTCCTTTCAACTCGCTCTGACCCACAACAGACGCCACGACAGACACTTATCACGCTCACCACAACCACATGTATCGACCTCCCACCCAGCGGTTCTGATCCTCATTCCAGCTGTTTCAAACCGCTCTAATACCTGCCGGAGGACACGGCATATAAATATGTTTTTAATAACTTATTAGAAACCTGTCAAATAATTTACAGAAGTTTCTTTTTTGAGTAGAAATTCTGGAACTCAAAAGGAAATTTGATATTTTTAAATTATTTGTACTAACTTCCTTACAGGTGATGTGTTTTTCAGTACATGGAGAAAAATTATAGAATGAGTTGCATGATGATTATTAGTTACATATTTTTTCCAATCGATTTAAGAAAAAAACATTGAGTATTGTTTGTAATTAGAAATGTAAGAATTAAATGTTCTGCATTACTGGACGAAGCTGTATTTTAATCATAACAGTAAAAAAGAAAATCAGACTGAATTCTGATCACATGATCTGGTTTAAAAACATTATGATGGATAAAATAACTCACTGTTTAGCAGCGAGCACGTTCTTCACTACCTACAGGAGCCCAGAAAAATACAAGCTCATCAATTACTAAGAATTAGAAACCCTATAGTGTATGTTTGGACAATAAAAACATTGAATTTACTTTTGTTAAATGATTATAATCATAAATCAACATCATCTTGTTTAAATAATTTGAGCAGCTTGTTTAGAAACATGAATTAAAAGCTGAACATACAGGAAACAGTGCATGTTGTTTTAGAGAGAATAATGATCTCATATGCTGCAGTGATGTGCCGGTCCAATAATAGAAAGTGTCATGAAAGGTAAGACAGTAACACTGAGCGATCTGAAGTGGAGGCAGAGAACGATGGGGGGGGGTTCAGGCTCAGCAGCAGGATCTGCACCCCTGCGGCAGAAGTGTCGAGAAGAGATCATCTTCCATCCTCACCTCACAACAGAGCTGTCAAGATGTTCAGACTCGTGATTTAACCTCCACACTTCACAGCTACATCCTGTCAACGCACACTCATTGCACACCGTGCACACAGTCACCGAACACTCCGGTGGTTTAGCTGCTCTCCAACAATCCGCAGCGACGACACAAATAAAACCTGCACAGAATTAGAAATAATCCAGTAGAAGAGGCTGAAACATCCATTACAGGATCAAAGGATCATTTAACTTAAAGCCAAATAAAAGCAAAGCATGACAGCAAAAACATTTTTATCTCTCACAACAGCAATCATGAGCGTGGTGTGTGTGTTCAAACCACCTTATCTGGTGCTTGGGAACAGGTGAACAGGCTGTTTGTTACCTGGAGTAGATGAACCGGGATCAGAGAGACGGAGCTGAGCGTGGAACATGAACGTGACCGAGCAGCAGGATGAAAACTCACCTCACTAAAACCACGTGGAAATGAAAGAATCGCAGCGTAAAAAACATCTTTAAGTTTTTATTTTTACATTTGTCACTGAACATCACACAGACCAGAGCACATGTGCTCTTTAGTTATTCTGAATCACAGAAAATGAAGTTACATGTTTTCATCTCAAAACAAATATTGCTTTGTCCTAATCTTTCACTTTGCAGCACTAAAAACTTTGTTTTATCGTTCAGGGTTTGTAGAAACTAAATCTTGTCGGGCTTTACCATTATTATTATAGTAATTATTATTATTAGAAAATGGGGGTGTTGGGCGGGGTTTCAGAGGAAAAAAAACATTTACCCTCATATTCAAATATTTAAAATGCCCATCTTTAGTATTTTTTTTTAAAATTAACAGTAGAAAACATGCATGTTGCAGTAATGACACACACACTGTGAGGACATGTACTTTGTGTTAGCATTAGCAAAGGAGCTAACAAGATGTCTGTGTCTTGTTTTAGTTTAAATCAATGGAAATGCAAAAGAAACCACTTAGTAACTAAACCATTACATTTACACACAGCATACACGTAACAATGAAAACACTAAGGCACTTTAAATCGTGATTTTTATCTGTTTGATTGTGTTATCGTAACGGGAACATCGTGGCGCCACTGCAGCACAACGCCACCATCACCTGAGACGGCGTCAGAACCAACAGCTCACACGTCACTACGTGTCACCTGGTAACTAAAGAAAAGTGTTTCAACTCAAGTATTAAAATGCTACATCAGATCCTGTAAACAAACACAAACACACAGAACAACAACCTGTTAGTTTCTAGGCTTGTTTAGGGTCCAGAATGGGACCGTTGCACCAGAATCAAGCCCAGTTCTAGACCTTAAGTTTTGTGCTGTGGGTCTCACAGTCAGTCCAAACATGTGGCTTTTAGGATCCCGTCATGTGACCTAATGAAACGTGTCCCATGTGAGTAGCAGTCTATATCAATGTGAGCGTGAACATAAAGCTGACGTGGCGTTACTGTAGGTAAAAAGGTCCTCTGAGGACAAACCTTAAACAGCTACTGTCTGTGACACCTGCGGTGCCAGAAACTAAATCTGTTAAGATCCGGTTCTGAATCGCACGGACAAAGTCTCACAATCTGCTCCTCTTCTTCTTCATCTTCTTCTTCCTCCTGCTCTCCTGCTTCTTCTTCTACACTTTCTGACATGCTGCTGTCCTCTGTCCTCATGTGTTTATGACTCAGTGTCTTAGTCCTACTTTTCTGTCTTAATTTGTCTTCAGCATCAACAGATGGATCTTCTTGTCTTTGCACATCATCTTCTTCCTCTGCTCTCTCTTCCTCCTCCTCATTTTCTTCCTCCTCCTCTTCAGCATCTTCTTCATCTTCATCATGATTGTCGACAGCTGCCATCAGGCCGGATCTACTGCGGCCAGGGAGCTGAAAGAATGAGGTGTGCGGTGTGGATGGGCAGGTGGTCAGGGCGGCGTCGTACATGGAGAAGGGGAGGTGGATGTAATGTCCTGCAGCCGCCGCGTAGATGCAGCAGCAGTCGGGCTGAAAGTTCCCCTGTTCACCACGCACCATTCGGAAACGCTTTCGGAGAGGCGGTCCGGCCTGTGGCGAGAAGCAGATCCGTGTAGGCACGGCTCTGTGGAGGAGTTGGTGGGCGGGGCCAGAGGCAGAGGGCAGGATGCACGGACCACCGGAGAACGCCGGGTTGGGCGGGAAGCACCACTCTGAACTCTGGAGCAGGATCTCAGCTCGCAGACGCCGCAGGAGGTTGTTAACGAGGACGGAGCGTCGAAGGAACGCTTCAGGGTCGTCGATGAATCGCATCTTCTCCAGAGAGAGGCGGAGCACATGAGCACGCTCCTCCAGGACTGGTGCAACCTGAAGAACAAGATGATGTTACAGCTGCGTGAAGGCGAAAAACACAACAGTAACCTGTTACACATCAGAAACTCAGAACTTACAGTCTGACAGTAAGTCCTGAAGCTGAACGAAGGCTCTTCATCATCTTCTACAAACTTCCTCTTGAAGTATGAAATCCTTGAAACTGAAACATGTTCAGGAACTCGTCTGCAGGGAGGTTCTACACAGAAAATAAGATAAATCAGCCGAGTCCTTCTACAGCAGGTAAGTGATCCAACATGAGACCACAATGTGAAGGAGTAACGTGCTGGTTGTTTGATAAACTGTCTCGTCGGCACTGATGAAATAATAAAGACAGAATTCAGCTACAAGTAAAACAGTTTTAATAAATGTTTATAATGTTAAAGCTCAGTGAATGAGCCGGACATGAGATTAAATCACTTACACAAGTTTCTCAGCTGATTCTTCCTCCAAAAAAAAAATGCTGCACACTTTAAAACAATATCTGACGCACATAGTTTCAGACTCTTGTTACTGAGCCAGAATCTGAAGAGATAGATGAAAAGCTTCTGGCTTGGTTCCGTACCTTGTGAGAACTGCTGTTCAGAACTGCATGATGGGTCGGGACCGGACAGGCACGTCTTGGTGCAGCGCTCCGAATCCCAGATGGGGAGGTATCCAGAGAGGGGGGGATTCCCCTCCGAGTCCAGGAAAGGATTCATGGACAAAACCAGGGTCATCTCTCTGTTTGGATCCGGTCTGACAAAAATAAAAAGTCAAATCAGCTGATATTTCAGAATAAAGCAGAACCAGACAAAGACACCGATTGGACTCCTGACTGATCATTAGTTCAGAACCAGGATGGAAACTAATCCTGCACATCAATACTGATCACTTTAATTCCACAAACCTCTCGAACACGCTGCATATGCTTTTCTAATGATGCAGTAAACGTTAACAGGCTGTTTATCTGATTCTGGCAAACACACAACTTCTTGTGTGAAGGAGCTTCTGTTCAAGCTGCATGACAAATCTGAACGGCACAAACAGCGAGCAGCGAATAATCGTCAGATGGTTGGCAGCTCTGTCGTCGGCGCAGTTCTGCAAAACGAGGCTCACAGATGGAGAAACGACACCCACTCACACCACAAACTCCCTATTGATTAGCTGCTACAGGAGGCAGTGAGATGTTTGACACCAATTTGTTTGGTGAAATGGATCCAACCCGTCAAATCGTGCTGGAAGCTTGAGACAACAGAGCAGTAATCTAGGAAACAAAGATGATTCGACGGGTCGCGTTCTGAGGGCCAACACCTTCCCAATGCACACGGTCCCCGTGTTGAGTTTATTTAAAGGTAAACAACCTTCTGATAAGAAGAAACAGTCTGACACAGAGAGCAGCACTAATCTGCCAGCTGAGCCTCTTCAGTCTGAAACAGAACCCGACAGAGCAGATTCTGAGAGTCTGTGAATCTACTGAGAAAAACCAAATCTGTGTTTGATCACAGTGAACAGCTGTCATCTGACTCCTCTCCATGCAGAATGCAAAACCGGAACCAGCAGCCGGACCTGTTTGTCTCCTCCTTCCTCAGCTGATACCATCACCCTCGACCCGTCTCCACAGACCAAACCCCTGTTGGGTCCCTGATTAAAATGTCCGCTTCAATAAGCTCCAGGCTTTGCTTGGCTGAGCAGGATTTTTTTCTCTGTGCTTCTTTTCTCGTTTTCACCTTCATCTGATTCATCACTGAAACATCCCACAGATACACAGTGTTCTGACCCGTCCTGTCCACACTGATCCGAGGACGGACGTGCTTTCAGATCAGAAGTCATGTTCAAACCTTTGAGCCACATGATCAACGAAGAGACAAACATTTATCAGTTATTTATTACATATCCCTCGTATCTCTGGATAACATTTATTTATGAAGCCGTTGTGATTGTGCGGTGTTGGTGAAAGCTGGTAAGCGATCACTCTGCAGCGCTGACTGTTGCCGTGCAGAAATCATGTGTCTTTGGAGGCGACAGAGCAGCTGACGTCTTGTATGTTGTGAGTGTGAGGAGGAGAAACGATCCTGTCGACACTCGCCTCAGGCCAGCGCTGTCAGATGAGGAATTATTCATTCAACATTTACCGAATCCAGACGTAATTTCTACATTTGGAAGAACTCGAGGGAGAAAATGCAAAAAGATATGCGTGATTCTTCAAAGTGTTTACGTCTGTGTTAGAGTTCTGACTTAAACCGTTTTCACTTCACTTAGTTTAATTAACCGTTTCTCTTTAAAAATGAAGAGTTGGTATCAAACATCTGGATGGAAATCATGTCTGTGTCCAACTCGAACCACTGATAAAACAAAATGTTCTGTTCTGATAGAAACGCCTCCCACCTGATGGCAGTTTCTTTGTCTCATGCAGCAGCAGGCGTTTTAATGTTTTGATGATGAAGATACTGGAACAGTTGTTGATTAAACACCCCCCCACTCACTCACTATGGAACATTTATTTTTGTGTTATTAAGTGCTTCTGTCGTGGTCAATTAGCTGCTTCTGCCCTCTTCTCCTCTTCGTGCTGCTTCTTCACCCCCAGCTGATCTCCTCTTCATCACCTTTGCTGCTGCTACATTAGCGGGAACACAAAGAAACAAACCCCACCCACCCCCACCCCTCCTGACATCTTTTCAGCAGCGGTCACAGTCGACAGCTCTCTGAACCAGAAAAACGGGGGGGGGGTGAGACAGAGCAGCTTCCCTACGTGTTCAGCAACGTTTGTTGTTCTTCAAAGAAAAGGAGGAGGAGGAGGAGAGACGGTGTGAAGAAGAGTGTGTGAGAGAGGATGAATTGGATGGTTGAGATATAAAACCAAGGGAATGGGGGAGAGAGGGGGAGAGAGAGAGAGACCTCCTGTGATGGCTGATTGTTCATCCCACAGGACTGAGAGCACATAGATGAAAAGAGAAAAACAAAAAGAGAAAAATCTGAACGTTTGCTCACTCGCAGCGAGCATCGTCTCTCCCTCGGCTTCCCGAACTCCGACTCATTACACTCTGATGATGGGAGCTAATTGTGATGCTGGAGCATGAGACACACTGGGAGGATTAGGGGGTAAGGATGCAGGGGGAGTCAGAGGGAGGGATGGATAGATGGAATGAGTCAGAGGAGGAGAGATAAGTGCCTTAGGAGGCTTGTCATGAGTGGAGACGGATCGCCTGCAGGGCTGATTTCTGCTGTTATGATTGACTCACACCCTCCAGCACAAACACACACTCAGACACGCATGTTTGAGGCAGACTGAGATCTCGCGGTAAGACGTATTGTGTCACTTCCTGTTTGTCTTGGTTGCACTGTTTGGCTGCTGTCTTGTCTGTTCTATTGGCATTTTTTCGGATTTCCACTGATTTACTGTCATTTTTTGCCTTAGTAGTTCATAAGCACTACTCTCTTAGCTGTTCTGCACTCCTGTCTTAAGGGAATCTTTGGTTTAAACTTCTCTTAGCTTTTATTTTTATAATACTGTTCGTTAGCTAGCCTAGCTTAGCTTAGCATGGCTTCTCTTTCACCGTCTCCTGCCTTGACCTGTTCTGTGTGTCAGATGTTTAGTTATTCCTCTGCCTCCTTTACTGATAATGGTACGTGTAACAAATGTAGTTTATTTGTAGCTTTGGAGGCGAGGCTGTCTGTTTTGGAATCGCGGCTCCGTGCTTTTGAGACTCCAGCAGTTAGTCAGGTTCCTTTAGCGAGCACGGAGCCACTGAGACTAGCTTCCCTTAGCCGTCCTCCGGCAAATCCCGAGCAGCCGGGAGCCCAGGCCGGCTGGGTGACGGTCAGAAGGAAGCATAGTCCTAAGCAGCCCCCGGTTCACCAACGCCCCGTCCACGTTTCAAACCGTTTTTCCCCACTCAGCGACACACCCGCTGAGAAACAGACTCTGGTTATTGGCAGCTCCATAGTCCGAAACGTGGCATTAGAGACACCAGCGACCATAGTCATATGCCTTCCGGGGGCCAGAGCGGGCGACATAGAAGGCTACCTGAAACTGCTGGCTAAGGATAAGCGTAAATACAGGAAGATTGTTATTCACGTCGGCAGTAACGACACCCGGTTACGCCAATCGGAGGTCACTAAGATTAATGTTGCTTCGGTGTGTAACTTTGCAAAAACAATGTCGGACTCCGTAATCTTCTCTGGTCCCCTCCCTAATCTGAGAAACGATGACATGTTTAGTCGTATGTCTTCATTTCATCGCTGGTTGTCTAGGTGGTGTCCCGATAACAACGTGGGCTTTATCGATAATTGGCAGACGTTTTGGGGAAAACCTGGACTGATTCGGAGAGACGGCATCCATCCTACTTTGGATGGTGCAGCTCTCCTTTCTAGAAATATGGCTGAATTTATTACTTTTCCAAAACCGTGACAATCCAGGGTCCAGTCCAGGAAGCAGAGTTGTAGTCTTACA
>SSNP01000015.1:6606005-6667266 GCA_006937955.1 Pachypanchax playfairii | reverse complement strand
GTATAAGAGACAGCCTCAGGGTTCAGTGCTTGGACCAATCCTCTTTACTATATATATGTTACCGCTTGGTAAAATTATTAGACAACATGGTATAAAATTCCATTTTTATGCTGATGATACTCAGTTATATCTATCAATGAAGCCTGATGAGACCAACCAGCTGCAGAGATTACAAGCTTGTCTTAATGATGTAAAACGTTGGATGACGCTTAATTTTTTGCTTTTAAATTCAGACAAGACAGAGGTTGTGACTTTTGGGCCTGAGAATCTTAGGAACAAGTTGTGTAGTCAGTCATCTACGTTGGATGGCATTAATTTGGCCTCCAACAAGAAGGTAAAGAACCTGGGTGTTATCTTTGACCAGGACATGTCCTTTAGTTCTCATATAAAGCATGTTACCAGGACGGCTTACTTCCACCTACGTAATGTTGCTAAAATTAGGAGCATTTTGAATCAAAGGGATGCTGAAACTTTAGTTCACGCATTTATTACTTCTAGACTTGATTACTGTAATTCATTATTATCAGGGTGTTCTAATAGTGCTGTTAAAGGCCTCCAGCTGATCCAAAATGCTGCTGCCAGAGTTCTGATGAGAGTTAGAAGGAGAGACCATATTTCTCCTGTTTTAGCATCACTTCATTGGCTCCCTGTAAGGTCTAGAATAAAGTTTAAGGTTTTACTTTTGACGTATAAGGCCTTGAACGACCAAGCTCCAGCTTATATTAAAGATCTTATTGTTCCATATGCTCCTAACAGAGCACTTCGCTCTCAGACTGCAGGTCTGCTTGTAGTTCCTAGAATTTCTAAAAGTAGAATGGGAGGAAGAGCTTTTAATTATCAGGCTCCTCTCCTGTGGAACCAGCTTCCACTTTTTATCCGTGAGGCAGACACCTTGTGTAGTTTTAAGAATAGACTTAAAACTTTCCTTTTTACACAATCCTATAGTCAGGGTTAGCTTGGGTTCTCCTGAGCTTTCCCTTTAGTTATGCTGCTATAGGTTTAGACTGCCGGAGGACATACTGACCACATTTTTTTCACTCTGCTGTCTTTCTTTACTGTGGCTGCCTCTGAGGAGGGTGTATCTCACATAAACAAGGGATGAAATATTCCCACTAGAACCATCAAATTGTTATTGCTTTGATTGTTACTGCTGCCATTAACTGTTTCTCTGTTTATCTTTCTATAGACATGACGACTGGCCTAAATACATCTGTGTTTGTCTGTGTCTCTTTCCTGTCAGCTCAGACCCCAGTCGGCTAAGGCAGAAGGCCGCCCATCCTGAGCCGGGTTCTGCTAGAGGTTTCTTCCTGTTAAAAGGGAGTCGTTCCTTTCCACTGTCGCCAGCTGTGCTTGCTCAGGATGGGGGATTGTGCTGAAATAACAATTCAGCCCAAT
The DNA here is from genome assembly GCA_006937955.1 of Pachypanchax playfairii. Classification (NCBI taxonomy): domain Eukaryota; kingdom Metazoa; phylum Chordata; class Actinopteri; order Cyprinodontiformes; family Aplocheilidae; genus Pachypanchax; species Pachypanchax playfairii. The sequence goes on along the minus strand of SSNP01000015.1, from coordinate 6,665,871 downwards.
CGGCTGGTTCCTTAGATAGAAAATGTTTTATTATTAATTGATTGATTTTTCTGTGAAGTGCCTTGAAATGACTTTGTCATGAACTGGCGCTTTATAAATAAATAAACTTGAACTTGAAACAGCTTGTTGTGTTACATGGAAAGTCAACCGAAAGACAACACAGGCACGAAAATACACTCGAGATCTTCACAAAGCATTTCAGGCCGCTCTATAACGCCCGTCTTTGTGATCCAGAATATAAAAAAGTGTCACTATAAAATCTGAAAGATGGTAAATTAGAAAAGTTTTTCAGAGCAACCTGAACCTCTGCAGGCTGGACGAACCATGAGTTCCATGTTTCATTTAATCTGAATGAATCGTCTGACACAGGAAACATTTTCCATGTGAACATAAAACCTCCAGAATTACTGTTTTTCATTGGATGTAAACATGCTGCATTCAAGGAACAGATAAATCCTAAAATCAGCAAGTTGTGGTTCATCACAGTCTGTGAGACAGGACGGTGCATTCAAACACACCTTGTAAATTTAGTTTCATTAGTTTTATTAGCTACATGAGAGGCTGATGTTTGATGGTTTAATGTAAGCGAGCTGTTCTTTTAGGACTTTCCTGCTGTCTTCTGTTGAACAGGTCTTATTCATGTTCTGTGGCACCTTCCCATGTTGTTGCATGACATGCAAACATTGTTACATGAAAGATGTGTTAACTTTGCTCCCAACAGGATTCATTCTTTCAAGGAAATTGTTTTAGAATCTGAACTTGATTTTCCTACTGATTCTGAGGGACGTTGTTTCTAATAAACTTTGTTCTCTTCAGACTGTTTTTCTCTGTGGCCTCAAACTTTAATCGATCCAGCATGTGTTTCGCAGAGTGTGTGTTTGGTCCCTGATCCAGGTTTTTACTAAGTATTTCTGTGCCTTGGGGGAAAAGACGGCCATGAAAAGATGTCTTTGGTTTTCAAATTAAAACAGATCTCAGGCACGGACACAAACATGCGATGTGTCACGACTTTACAACAGCAACGGCTCCAGCAGAACGACTGTGCAACAGAAACTCTGTAGAAGACAGAGCGGGTCACTGAGATTCTGTTCTGCCATACTGCATTACCTCAGATGACAAACATCCTGACCACAACAAGAACACACACTCAATAACTCCGACATGAAGGATTAATGTTTACAGCCCTGAAATCTAACAAATAAAAAGGTTTCTGAGCTGCATGTGGAAAATAGAAACCAAACTCATTTCTGTTTGTCGCAGGAAGCAGCAGATTACAAGGTAAACACAGGTGACTGACTGATTAGCTTTAAAGGTTCAAACAAACATGACTTCATTGTTTGATTTGGACACATGTGGCTGGAGCTCCTGAAGAGCCTCCAGAAGTTAAACTGATCCGAGGATCACAGGAGAAAGGAAAACATGCTTTTAATTCTCCAGATTTCTCTCTAGACTGACAGATTTTTCATAAAGAGGCTGATTGTTGACGAGTTTTGACAGAAACCACAGAAATCTGTTCCATCTGGAGAACAGAACTACTGTTAACAGTTTCCACACCAGAAAGCTCACAGTCAAACTGTAATCAGCATCATGTGACTGTGCAACTTGCCATGATTGTTCTGCAGGACTTTTATCGCCACATTATCCAAATATAATCAACAATTTCTGCACAATTTAATCAAGGAGACGAGAAATCCTCAAGTTCATCCCCAAAACACACATAAGTGGATCTCAGCTTTTATTGTGTTCCTCTGATTGGTTTGTTGCACTGAAATCAGCCTCTACAGAAGCACCTGACGACCGAACAGGATTATGTGAATGTGAGTACTAATTTTAGATACTGACACAATCCACCCACAAACTGCAGGTAAATACCAGCAGGCAGAAAGCAGGCTAATGACTAATAAACTGTAGGAGAGAGAAAATCATCTGATGCTCATCATCCTGCAGCCTCTGAGGACTCTAAACAAACATACAGCCCACCTCTTCTCAATCCGGAGAGGCTTCATCCCATCAATACGCCTGCTGGAGTGGAGGCGGAGATCACAGCGAGACACAGCAGATCGAGGGGAGATAATAGCTTTTATGACATCAAGCTCTCTTTTAGAGCAGCAACAACGAGGCTCTACGAGCCATGAATCAAATCTGAGACACTTAAATGGAAAGCAATTAGCCTCCTGCTTGAAAAGTGGACCACAGTCACACAGCAGCGTTCAGACACACTGAATAAATTAAAGATGCTTTGCAGAGGAATTCTGGATCGGGCAAACCACAACGCAAGTCCGAACGCCACAAAAATATCCAACGTTTTCATTTCAACACAGCTGAGTTTGGTCCAGATACTCCAGCTCAACACCAGCCTGCTGTTCTCTCATCCCAAGCTTTGTTTGTTTGTTTGTTGTTTGTGCCAGCTTGCAGCCTGTCAGCAGCGATCAGATCGCTGTCTCGGCTGCAGTGGCGTGACGAAGCTGAGCTCGGGGTCCTGGGGGGGGAGTTCATACGGTGCTCTTCCTGCCGAGTGCTGACACATGTGTTGTGACAGGGCAGCTGCATTATTGTCTCTCTAGGGAGGGCTTGTTGTGGCTGGGGGGGGCAAACAGGCCGTGGCTCTGACAGTACGTTGCTGCCAGAGGTGAAAGCAGCACATTAAAAACTGACAGGGAAATCAAAATGTGTTTTTAAGATAAAACACACAACCGGACTTATTACAGTGCAGCATTAGGTCCAGAGCCGATGTGAAATCCTGCACACGTGTTAGCACTTATCACCAGTGATAAACGACTTTCTCTTCCTGGAATGTGAAGCATTTTGAGCCTGTGTTTTTACATGTTGCATTAATTTCAACTTCTCCAAATAAACAAATGTTCCTCTACAGTTTTAAAGCCTTTTCCTAAGCAAACACCAGATTTGCAGCACTTTTTTCTCTGTACATGAAGACATGAAGTCTTCGCTATAAATACAAGTTGGGTCACACCTGTCGCTATTTTTAAACTCCTGAGCAAACCATTTTTCTGAAGTTCACCACAGTTGTGGGGAACAAAGACACATTCATGATGTGAAGGAGGAAAGAGCTCTGAGGCTACACCCTGCGGTTCCAACACACAAGCTCTAAACTGAGCAGGGGGAAAGATGTGAAGTCACTTTCCTCCACAATTGAACATCTTCACTGGGTCCATAATTTTCCTTCTTATCCACAACACCTGCTTCTTTTATCCTTACAGGTGAGTGTGGGAGCCAAACATTCACTAGCTGTTTCATTTTGTGTTTGGCAGGATGTCAGCTGAGACACAGCCTTTAAAAATGAGCTGATATTTCTTCTGCGTACACATTACGTGTCTGCAGATGTTTTAAAATGCTGCTCCAGATGTGAGGCCCTGCTCCCTGCTGAGAGAGATGAATGGCTTGGGGGGGGGCTGCAGGATACCAACAGGTTCCCATCCTTAATGAGCACTAGAGTCTGCTGAGAGCAAGAGATGATTGATAGCACTGTGACAGAGCTGGAAGAAGGAAATCACAGCCAGGGTTTTTGATAAAGAGATGTGGCGTTACAAAGAACCTGGTATGAAGCACGTCCACGGAGAGGTTTGAATTCGGTCTGAGCAGGATGTTGTTCTTCTCTGCTTCACTATACTCCACTTCACGCACTCCTCCCTCCAAGGAAAACACAAGGAAAAGGTGGAATTTTTGACCAGTGTGTCTGGATGTTGTTGGCAGTTAGTCGAGGTGGAGCAACCTCAATTCCAGTTTACAGAGTTAAACCTGTAATTATAATCAAACTTTAGTGGCAAAAACAAGAAGAAGATGGTCTATAGTTTTGGTAGTAAGTCTGTCAGACATGCAATAAATAAATGAGCTCTTACTGAGGGAAGTGGAGGCTTATATCAGTGAGACAACAGAAGCTCAAGATTCAGAAAAAAGCAGCAGTGGGACAGAGAGAGAGGACACTTTCAGGATTTACAACCAGAAGCAGTAAAATAATGGAGAGATTGTGGATGGAAGCCAGGACAGCGGCTGGTTCGGTGTCAGTCTGTAGAATGAGCTGGATCAGGAACTCTGTCATGTCAAAGCTGAGAGTTATGAACTGATCTGACACTCATTAATCCTGTTAGCAGATCAGCCTGCTGCAGGTTTATCATTTAATTCAGACAGCACATAGGAAATTAACTCAACATATCTGACAGAAACTGAAAATATGTGACCTAAGTTTAAAATTAAAACTCAATTTGAAGCATTTTACGTTAAAAACACCAGATAGTGTTGAATATAAATAAACCTGAGAGTGTTTAAGGGGTTTTAAACAACTTATTTTTACATGAAAAAACACGTATATTTGATGAAATCTTACCTGAATTGAACAGTTCGGACCTCGGCTCCAGTTTCTTTGTGGTTTCGGCTCAAATCCAAGATGCGTTCAAGAAAATAAAAAATCCTTGAAATCCAGCACCGAGTCCTCCAGCGGCTCGAATATGACACCCACCAACCTCACACGCTGTTTACATACAACTCGTGTAATTATTGATTAATCATTAATTACTGATTTGCTGCTTGTCAGTCAGATTAACCGTTCATCTCACTGTTCCCGCGCAATGATTTCTTTTAAGTCTTCACGGTTGTTTGTTCAGTTTTCTCTTCGGAGGTGAACTGGAGTCTCGGTTCTGGTCCGTTCAGTCCGGTGCTTTGGTCTCTGAGAGTCCCGGAACAGCTTTACGGTGTCGGGCTGACAGTTTCTAATGAATCTGCAACGGAGAAAAAGACACGAGCGCCGAGGTCTCACCCCGCCTCCTGATGACGCGTTCAGAGACACCTCGGAATTTCATATTTTGACGTACCAAGGGCGCTTTCAAAAGGCAAATTTTTTGGAACACTACTTTAGAAAATGGAAACTATAAGAAATACATTGAGGATGTTATCTGCACTCTATATAAATAATAAAAAAAACAATAATACGTGGGCTATCGGAAAATAAAAACTACCCATATAATCAGTGTTGGTGTAACTCACCTCAAGGTGAGGATGGGTCAAATGCAGAGACAAATTTCCACACGAGGGATTAATATAGGAAATAAAATAAAATAAATAACTATTCCGCAGTTTTTTCCTTTGGGCTAATTTGTGGTCATTTGTACGACAGCACCTGCACGCATGATGACAGTCTCATGCGTGCTCATACATGGGGAGCCACAGTCTCCTCCCCTTCCGGTCGGCCCATGGGTCCCCTGAACGAAAAAATAATGAATGGAAGTCAATGAAGCGATAAGTTATTTTCTGGTCCGCTTTGTCTTACACCCTGAATCACACATATGCTGTACCGCAATTTAAACAACAACTGGAAAGTCGCACATATGACGTCACGGCAGAGACTCTCGAGTCTCACCGCTGCCTTTTCCCTCGTTTTTATGCGACAATGCTGGTGTGTTTTGTACCTGGATGTCACCACAAAACTAATCGTTTAATGCTCCTTCCTTCGTCCTGATAGAAGGTGAAGCTTGCTAAACTCACCGCCATTGTTCCTATTCTGATTCTTCTTCTCCTTCTGAGCGATATGGTGACGTCAATTTTACGAGACAAGTGGTTGTAGTCTACTACGTGTCTTCACACAAAATATGAAATAACTTTTGCCGCGTGTCGAAAATGATAGCTTTCTTGGCAAACAAACTGGCATTGTCGCGTAAAAACGAGGGAAAAGGCAGCGGTGAGACTCGGGAGACTCTGCCGTGACGTCATATGTGCGACTTTCCAGTTGTAGTCGTTTTAATTATGAAATTTTAAAAATAAATAAATCCGAATCCACTTGACAGACCTGGTCAAAACGTACATCATTATTTATCATTTAAATTGCGGTACAGCATATGTGTGATTCAGGGCGTAAGACAAAGCGGACAAAGAAAATAACTTTTATCGCTTCATTGACTTCTATTCGTTATTTTTTCGTCCAGGGGACCCATGGGCCAACCGGAAGGGGAGGAGACTGTGGCTCCCCATGGCAGACTTGGACCTGAAAAAAACAAATACAGAGACCCCTAGTGGTGAGTCCGTCATACTATAATTTTCCATAAATACATTTTAACTATCAAATAAATTCTCCCAGGACAGAAACACTAAATATGATGTTGTTTTTACTTTCTTTGCATTGTCAGAGCGACAGGCAAATGTTTGGACACACCCAGAGGAGAAGGACCCAACAATGGCTGATAAGGACCCAGAGGGCTTCTATATAGAAAATATCTGGAAAGGATCATAAAAATATGTTTAAATAATTAACAGGACACACTCACCATAAACAAGAATACTGTATAAACTTCTAATTACATCTCGTTATGAAATAAGTTGTAAATTCGTATTATGGTGGCATTTTTAATCAGGGCAGCATAAATCATCAGAACACCACTTCCAGCTGTGAACTGAAGTTATTTAGTCCATTGTAAAGCTACCGGCGGCGCTCAGAGTGATATCTGATATTAAGCTGAACATGTTTTTCGGTGAGTATCCACTTAGACAAATTTCAAAACTGTAGCCTAAAGTCGTAAAAGTTATTTGGTACTGCTTTAAATTAAATGTATTTATTGAGGATGTTTTGTAATAACATGGACATTTTATCAGTATCAAAGAGTTTTGTTTTAAGTTTATTTCAAGTTTCAAGTTTATTCATTTATAAAGCACCAGTTCATGAGAAAGTCATTTCAAGGCCCTTTACAGAAAAATCAACCAATTAATAATAAAACATTTTCTATCTAAGGAACCAGCCGATTGGGTTGAATTGTTAATTCAGAGCAAACCCCATCCTGAGCAAGCAACAGTGGAAAGGAACGACTCCCTTTTAACAGGAAGAAACCTCCAGCAGAACCCGGCTCAGGATGGGTGGCCTTCTGCTTGAGCCGACTGGGGTCTGAGCTGACAGGAAAGAGACAAACACTGATGGATTTGGGCCAGTCGTCATGTCTATAGAAAGATAAACAGAGAAACAGTTAATGGCAGCAATAACAATGAGAGTGAAGACATGTGGACAGTATGTCCTCCAGCAGTCTAATGGTGCGTTCACACCGGCCACTTTGTCAGTGTTAAGCAACGTTCATAACGCTTCAAGTTTGATGCTTGAAAGTTGAAGCTTGTAAAGCCTGCCAGTCAGAGCGCATAGGCGTTGAAGCTCGTAACGCTTGACTGTTAAAAAGAGCGTGTAGGCGGGGCTTCCTTTGTTATCGGATGTTCTGAGCATTCTTCAAATGCGTTCTGAGTTTGAGGAGTTAAACCTTTTGCTCCAGGAGCTACATACGGATGAGGTCATAGACTATGGATGAGGTTCGCTTCCAGTGCTACTTCCGTCTGTCCCGCGCCCTGTTTGAAGACTTCCTGCTTCATTCAGGTACGTCACTACGATGAGACGCTCTGATTGGTTGACATGCCGCTTCAAGAGAGTCCAAAGTTCAGCTAGCTGAACTTCTGCGTTGCTCGTGTTTTAAGCGTCAACGCCTGAAACGCTTGAAAAGTTGACGCTGCTAACGCTCACAAAGCGACGCAGAGACTCTGACGCTGGTCTGACGAACTCCACCATAAACTTTACATGTAAACTTGATGCTTCTGACGTTGACGGTTGGGCCGGTGTGAACGCACCATAAGCCTATAGCAGCATAACTAAAGGGAAAGCTCAGGAAAACCCAAGCTAACCCTGACTATAGGATTGTGTAAAAAGGAAAGTTTTAAGTCTATTCTTAAAACTACACAAGGTGTCTGCCTCAAGGATAAAAAGTGGAAGCTGGTTCCACAGGAGAGGAGCCTGATAACTAAAAGCTCTTCCTCCCATTCTACTTTTAGAAACTCTAGGAACTACACGCAGACCTGCAGTCTGAGAGTGAAGTGCTCTGTTAGGAACATGTGGAACAATAAGATCTTTAATATCAGATGGAGCTTGGTCGTTCAAGGCCTTATACATCAAAAGTAAAATTGAAAACTTTATTCTGGATTTCACAGGAAGCCAATGAAGTGATGCTAAAACAGGAGAAATATGATCTCTCCTAACCCTCATCAGAACTCTGGCAGCAGTATTTTGGATCAGCTGGAGGTCTTTAACAGAACTATTAGAACATTCTGATAATAAAGAATTACAATAATCAAGTCTAGAAGTAATAAATGCATTAACTAATGTTTCTGCATCACTTTGATTCAGAATGCTCCTAATTTTATCAACATTACGCAGGTGGAAGTAGGCCGTCCTGGTAACATGCTTTATATGAGTGAGAGGAGAAAAACACTAACTAAACATAATAAACCCACGTTAAAACTAAACGCTATAAAATAGAATGAAAACCCAAGAGCTAAATAAACTATAATTATTAGACTGTACGTCATGTTTCCCAGTCTGTGTGCCTGCAATTTACAAAAATCATCTAAATACTTACCTGATAAGAGACACTAATCTTCACTCTCTTATAGATTTGGGTTTCCTACCTGTCCATAGAGGTCTTCCTGCTCAATACAATTTTAACTAGAAAAGCATTCGGAGAACACAGACCTCCACTAAGTGCCTCAATTCCACACACATACCATTCACCGTGGTGTTACAGCCACATGCACTGAAGATAGAATTATCTCTTAATGTTAAAGAATCCTTTAAATAATTTCTGGATCCGTACGGTGATCTGCATCGCCCCAAAAATCTAATCAGTTGCTCCTTGACCCATTCTGGGAATTTCCTAAAAATGTCATGAAAATACAGTCCACAACCTTTTAAATGATGTTGCTAAGAGTCAGACAAACAAACACTGGCAAAACATGACATCCTTGGCAGATGTAAAATAATTGTTAAACGTTTGTCCCTGTTGTGGTGCATTCAGGTTCCACTCAAACAGTCTGTCATTACATTGTGGCGAAATGAACAATGGCATCAGACTGTGGTAGATGCCATGAAACGTAAAAAAAAAAAAACATTATTATACAACAAGCAAGAAAACTACAAACTCTGAAGGATAGATGCATGATGACTATCAGACTGTGGCTAAGGTGGAACATCCTCAGTCTCCTCATCTGGTCCTGCATTCCCTCTTTGATTCAGCGACTGACATGTTCGTCCTTCACTATCACTTTGCTCAGATCACAAATGTTTAAAAAACTTTCATCTCTGTTGCTTTTTATAATCCTTTTCATCTTCCACAGATGAGGAACTTTTGTAAACAACAAGAAACATTTTGTTCATACATGATGGTATATTTCATGTTTTCTATTTGGACATTGTAGAATTAAACTGTTCGATCTTTTTGCATGTGAAGCTAAAATGATTTTAATTAACTCAAATTAAAAGCTTAAATCTTAAGTTCAACCACTGAAACAAAAAGTTAACTGTAACAGTGCGCCACCTGCTGGCTGTTTTGTGCCAATGCAAGTTAATCACAAAGATTCATGATAAAATTATTGTATAAGATGGTTTTTAAAAAATGCTCCAACACTGTTTTTCTTTTTTTCTTTTTCTTACAATAACATTGTCACATATAAATTATCTTTGTTGTAAAGTAATTTTTACAAAACAAACTCAATCATAATTACAGAAGAGAAGTACATTTACAGGTATGTTAATAAGACACGGTGACACAAGGCTGCTGAGTCTAAAACATTAAGGCACCGATGCCGCCTGAGGCAAAGGTTGATTATAAAACAAATAAAACTGTAAATTAAGACCAGCCTCCAAAATCAAAAGTTTCTTGAATGCAGCAGGAATAATACACGTGTTTTACTAAAACACACCGAGTGAAAGATTTGTGCTGCACATTCGGTGGTTTAAAGCACATTTTCTAACATATTTCTGTTGTTTTACAACCAGTTACATCAAATCGACTCTTATTTCGGCTGAAAGCATTTAGACTTTGTTTTTAACAGTAAAAGTAATTTTAATATTTTAGGATAGTTTTAAAAAACATTTAAAGCCTCTTTTTCTTTGAGATTCTACAGAAAAGACTTTAACTTCTTTACAGATATTATTATTGGTGTTAAAGTTGATTTAAAATAACTGAACTGACTTTCACCAGGTGTGTTTGTTTCACAGGTAAAAGCTGTGCTTCTGTTACAGTCTGTTAGAAAACATCTGAACTCTGCTGGTCTTCATCACATCTGCCACACATGAACTGAGTATCCAGAACCGATCCAGAACCGTACTGCTCACAGAGGATTCAGATCTCATTAACACGATCTGTTCCTTAGTGTTAATACAAAAATAGATAAAAACATTTACAAGTTAAAATCAGACAGTAAGACTTTGATCTGGCAGAAATATTCACACCCAACATAAAAAAGCAACAACTATCAGTCTGAGAGCCTCATTTTAACACATGCACACACACACACACACTTTGTAAACACTGCACAACTTCCATAATAACCACAGGCATAGTAAAGTGTGTTTTCTCTGATCTGTAAATAAAAACCGAGTGCAAGTCGTTGGCCTGTGGACATTCTGAAAGCTGAAATCTTTTGTTAAATTCCTCTCAGTGGGGTTTGAAATGGTGCTGCAGTGTGTGTGCTTTGTGTAACTGCAGATGCAGGTGTGTGTGCTCTCTCATTGTGTTTGTTTCTAAAAGAATCGTACGAATTTATGACGAATATAAGGCAAAGGCTGCTGCAGCCACAGCTCNGTTTATTAGCACCAGGTGAAGGTGTTTATTCTCCCCAAGATGTCTGTTTCATGTTAAAGACTGTTGCTTTCAGTTAGCCTGTACTCAGGTCATGTGACCTGGACACATTATATTTGTAAAGTACATCCGTCTTGTAGAAGAAAACATAACACTGAAGACGAGGCCGAGCAGCTGACTGGAGATGATGTTCCAGCTGTTTGTTAACACCTGTTTAATGAGCTGGACTGTCTGGACTCTTATTTTGGATTAATTAGTGGATAAAGATGAGGTTTTTAGGAAGTTTACAGTTCTTGTGATGTGAGTTGTTTAAGCTGGAGGAGTGAGAACTCGTGTAATCAAAGACCTGATTCTACCGAGACGTAGAGGTTGTTTTAAGGTATTCAGTGAAAGTGAGGATTGGATTACTAACCAGACATCTAATCACCATCAAATTAAACATGAACAGGTCTGAGTGCAGACGTGTGGCCCTGTGTTCGCTGATCTTCTCTGGTTCTTCTCCATCTGGGATCAAACTGCACTCAGTGATCCTCACTGGTTTCCTCAACCTGCTGCTGCATTACTGTTAGGACTCCAGTAAACTGTGCCAGCGACAGACCTGCTGTCCTTTGGACTCCTTCATCTGAGTCCAGTGGGTGAGTTCCTCCTCGCCGGAGCTGTTCAGGCCCAGAGAAATCCAGCCGATCATCTCCTTACGCTTCATGCTGCGCTTGTTGTAGACGGAGAGGATGAGAGTAACATCAGAGAGCTGGAACAGGGCCACCTGGAAGACAAATGTCTCTTTGTAGGTTGGGTTGGGCTGCCCCCGACAGATGGACGTCTTACACTTGGACATTTCGTGGCCCATGGAGTTCAGCAGGGTCAGCTTCACGTACGTATCTGAACCGGAAGCAGGTTCAAAAACATCACAAAAACAGTTTTAAAATGCAAAACATGGAGTTTATTAGCAGATTCACCGTGAATCATAGATTATTTGTGCAAAATCCTCACAGTAAATCTTTCCAAAGTTTAAACTTTCAAACAACACGACCTGCTGCAGCTGCGTTTCCTCTGCAGCGATGCGTGACCCATTTTCCCCTGAAACATTTGCTCTTGAAATAATGTCACAGCCGTTGATGTGTAAGATTCTGACCACAGAGGATGCGGTTTTCTCCTGATCAAACACAAAGCACAGTTGCTACAATAACAGAGCAGGAACTGAAAGGATGCAGGAGCGTTACTTTAGTCTTGTTGCTATGCAACGGCTGTGTGTCTAACCTGAAGTCGGAGAAGAAGGTTAAGGATGAAAAGTGATGATTTTCTTCAAGTTAGTGATGGATCTGCTTGGAGTTAGAAGAAGAGGAGCCTCCTCTGAAACTAACTGATTCAGGAAATACCTGGAGGATCTGCTATAATTCTCTCTGACTTTGACACAGTGTCAGTGTCACGACTTGAGCAAAGACTTTCAGAGCCGAGGGCGGTGTCCCATCTACAACAAAACCCCATCATCTGGAGTCACGGCAAATCTTCAGGAATCAAATGAGAATATTCAAGCGATGACAAATAAATCTCACATTTAACGTTCAGATGAGATTTACAGCACCGTGCAAAAGATTTAGGCAGGTTTGAGAATTATTGTGTTGTGACCACCTTTAAAACACCATCAGTTCTTCTTGGTTTAGAAGTTGAAAATAATTTAGGGAAAGTGAACTAAAAAGGTTCCACTTAATGTTTTTTAAATTATTTGTCCCCTTTTTTATGACTCACAATAACTTTTTTATTAAACCGAGTTAAAGTAAAGTCTGATTTTAGTGTTTCCTTTACTACCTCTCATTTCCATGCAGAAATCATGACACAGAGTGAAGCCGTAAACCGAGCCGAGAGGAAAAGAGGTAATCACAATGGCTCTCTGAGAGTGTTTCGCCCCTCGTCTACAACCACACACTGCAATAATGCCGTGTATTATGTTCCTGTCGAGGAGGGAGTGCACTGAATGAATTGCTGAGGCTTTCATGCTGTCGAGTGCCAGCTGCTTTCCAACGCCTTGAATCACACATTCAGTTGCTCTCTTTGACATAAAAGCAAAGTGAAAAAAATAGCCTTGATTTCTTTTTTGACTGCTGCTGAATGGGTTCTGTAGAGCTGTGGATGTCTTAAGTGGTCAGTAGCGTTGATGCAGGGCTCTTTGGTATTGTTGCTGAATGAGAGGGGCTGCGGCTGATGATTGACTCGGCTCGTCGGCTTGCTACTGTTTTGAAATGATAGAAAAGGAGCTTTGAAAGTGCTCCGCATCTCGCTATTTCCACTTTGTGAGGCACACAAAGTCAATCAGAACCTTCGTGAGGATTTTGCACAAAGATTTTTTTCAGCGTTACCAGATGTGACTATTTTCTGGGTAAAATTTGGAGACTTAATGCTTTTCAGGAATGCACAAACAAAATCTGGCAGCTAGCTATTAGTTAGACATTTGTGAATACCAGAAACATGGCAATAAACGAGGACAGTGAGTGGGTCTTTTACAGAAGTCCTTTTTCTGGTTCATGAGCTGGAAGCAGAGCTGAAAAATGTAAAATCACACCCAAAGCATGCCAAAGTGTCTGTTTGACTGAAGCCAGCAGTTAATGACACACAACACACCTCTTAGGTGTCCATTAGCAACCAAACAACGTGACTTTAAAGCATCACAAACACACGTGAGGCGGGTAAAGGGGGGGAGATAGCATGTATAATGTAACATACATGTTCAGAATGCAGCAGCATGATTTAAAACAAGCAAACATCTTCATGGATGAGAGTCATATTGTTAATAAATCACCATGGGGTTATATTTAAGGTATAAAAACACTGTAATTTACAGCGTAATTAATAAACTAACACTGAACAATTCTGAGTTTTATAATAAAGATGAATTTTTTATGTTTTTTTTTAGTATTTGAAGATAAACATGAGACATCCAACCACACTGATGTTTTTCTAAACTTCAGGATAGTTTATCTGCAACTGGATCACAAGTTTTACTGTCATCTACGTGCATCTGGAAGTCACTGGGGCCTGAAATGGGTCCCTGTGGGACTCCAGTTTATTTAACTGCATCCATGAAGATGAATGAGGTCCAGAGTTCACCACCAACAGTTCATCACTTTGGGGCAGGAGAAGACTCACCTCTGATTATATAAACCTGTCCACCTATCAAGTGCTTTAGACAACAGAACAGCCCGTCTGACAACAAGGGTTGGACAGCAGTAAGAAAAACATCGGACCAAGATGTGAAAAAGGTTGTAGGGTGAGAGAAGTTCAGGTGCAAGACATAAACAATGTTTGGAAAGAGAAACAGGGTCAGAAAGCCAAAAACAACAATGCACAAAGTTCAACAGGAGGGTTTTTAATTGAACTTGGACTCGGTTGGACTCGAGGAAGCTGACCAGGGAGGATCATGAAAATGAGGAAAACCAGGGACTGAATTTAAAAACTGAAAAGGAGGAGCGAAGACGAGATAGTTCCTCTGACTGGATGTTAAAAACTGAGCAGAATCTTTTTTACTTTAACAAACCCTCATGGTGTTTTTTATTGTAACTAAATGAGTTAAAATGTTTTTTTACGGTTAAAGTTTGTCTGTATGTTCATTTCAAACAAATCAGAAAAACATTGTTTATTATTTAATAACAAAACGTTTTAGGGAACTTACTGGGTGGCTTATTGGCTGCCAGGTTTTTGAAGTGGATGCCCTTGATGATCTCCACAGAGAGCCGTCCAGTCGTGGCGTTGTAAATCAGGCCCACGAGGATCTCTGGAGTGGAGGTCTGACTGACAGACTGGAATGATGAGGCGCTTTCACTGCATGTCATATCTGAGAGGCTGACCTGCGATTCACCGCCCTGAAAACGTTAGCAGACGTTCAGAAAACTCGACTGCAGTATGAATAATTCATCGTGTTACATTAAATATTTATCACCTGTTCTTATCACTGTCTTACCCTCGTGTTTATAACTTAGAAGACACACGAGTAAAGAGTCTGAAGATGCTACATACTGCAGCTCCATCTGTCCTTCATCATGCTACAATCTAAAAGCATTTATTATAAAACACAGTGTTTCATTAATAGAGTTTGTTCTGGTCAGTTTTTATTTTTATTTTACATTTTTATTCTAATAAATTGTGGTGAATGTTCTAAATGTTTGTTTGTACATTAGGACCCGACATCTTCTGCAGCTGGCTGAGATAAATGCTTCTTATTACAAGCAAAAATAGTTCAGCCTGTGTGTATCTTCTCTGAAGCTCGGTAACTTTCATCTGTAAATATTAACCAATCAGATAAAAGAGCAGTCAGGTGTAATTAATGAGGTGTTGAGCTCCTGTGATCCTCCTTACCGGGAGCGCACAGCATGGCTCTAATATGACCGGCACAGACATTTTGCCCTGAAGGTTGAGCTTGGTGAGGTAGAACACCTTTTCTCCAAACACCTTCTCCTTCTTCATCCGTCTCATACTGTAAAGACGGAACCGGAGGGCATAGTTGCTGATCATCTCTGATTCCACGTGGCTGAAGCGAAACGTCTCTGTGAAGATGGGACACGGACCTCGCTGGACGCCAGTCTTCGCCCGCTGCTTCTTGGTTGGTAGAAGCACCAGGTGCACCTGCCAGGAAATGTTCCCTGTGCGTTTGATGGAGGGAAGATCGGTCACGGCCATGATGGTGACGGTCAGCTGCTGCTCCTCCAGGTCGTAGTCGAACACGATGTCCAGGGTGCCGTACTTTGCAATAGGATCTGGTTCGTACCCTTTAGGAAGCTGTGCAGCTGACCCTCGAGCCGACATGTCCTGACAAAACCAGTAACATTTCAATGCACAGCAGCAGCATCAAGGTGTACTATCAGGTGTTACAGTGCAGGTATTTACCTCTGGGCTGAGGACAGCTGTACTGTCACTGGGAACATCCTCCTCATAACCTTTGTTGAGGTAACTCTCTTGGCCGTCGCTGCCGTCACTCAGACACTTCCCAAATGAAAGGAGGGGACTGCCGCTGGTCTGGGACAGGTCGCACTTGGCGTCGCCCAGGTCTGACAGCGTGCAGGACATCCTCGGAGAACCGTTTTCATCCTGGTAGGGAGGCGGCTGAAGCTCATCCAGAGGTGGCGTTCGTTTCATCCTCTGGATGCAGTTAGCTGGTTGGAAGGACGTCACCGCAGTCACATGATTATACAAACACTCATCACCTTAACCAAGTTTGTTGTATTTATTTTCTAAAAGATCCAAAATGTTAGCAGAGTGAAAAAGGTTGATGGTTCAAGGCCCTGAGGCCACAGCCAAGATTATTACACTCCTTTTATTACTCTGTCTTTTTATTGCACTTTTTCAATAATAAACATTCAAACTAAAACAGCTGCTTGTTGTGTGAAGTGGGTTAAATCCAGAACATGTAAATAAAAACGATTTAGTGGAGGAAGAATCACAAACTCTTCAGATTTAACACAACGATTCCTGATTCAACTAAATTAAGTCATTTATTAAACACAAATATTCAACAACCAACGTTAGAATCTATTTATGATTTCTGTTAAAATGCTTTAGAATTAAAGGGCCATGACCCCTGATGTTTCAACCTGAGATCCAACAAGTGGTTCAAACTTTAAAAAATAAACAATTATCTTAAACATTTTATTCTTCTAAAATCAATTAAAAAAATAGTTAATAGAAATTAGATTATAAACTTTTAGTGTAAAAATTTCACAGGTTTAAATTAAAATATAGAATACGTGAACATAAAACCTCTTTGTGTGATTCTGAATTCTAAACTAAATCATATGAAACATTTACTCAGTTTCCTTTTAAACTCTAACACAGTTTGACTCTGAGGATGTTCATCCTGTCAGCCTCTTCTCACACATCATCATTACAGCACAGTCTAATTAAAACATTAAATATTCCTTCATCTGTTTTAAATGTTTCAGTTAGAATACACAGACTAACACGATACTGAACGTTTCTGTTCCACCCACAAAGAATAATGTCGTCAGCTACAGTCTCAAATCTTCCTTCATTGTAAAATTTGGATTCACGAAAATTGAGCAGCGGATGAAAATACTCCCTGAGGGACTCTGGAAGGCTTTAAACCCAGCCTCTTGCAAAGACAACAAAGAAAACAAAAGATGAAGAGGAAAAGAAGTTGAGGAAGGAGAGAGAGAAACTCTGATAACTTCTAGAAAAGAAAGTCAACACTGATGACGTAATTTCCTCCAACACATTCTTCCAACTTCTTGAAACTTTCACTCTTAATAATGTAAGTGAGGCTCCAGCTCAAAGTGGCACATATCAGCGGCAGGATGGAGGCAAAGGAGTCTTAACTAAGTGTCATGGAGGGCTTGATAAAAGGAGCAAATCCATTTTGAGCTGCTTTTTCCCTGCTGAGCCGGGGGCGGTTGATTTGATGGAAGCTGCGCTGCTCTTTTCTTCAGCCTTTTAATTGGGATGGTTACCATCCCTCCTCACGTCTAACTCAGCCCTGCTTCACAGAGCGTTATCCCCTCTCTGCTGGCTGGTTGGGCTTTCTTTGTTTCTTAAAGTGGGATAACAGTTATTTTTAATCTTGCCTGTGAAGCTGGTAGAAACATCTGAGGTGAGAAATGAGAGCAGCTGTATTTTCTGGTTCTTCTTCCTCGACTACATGAAGGAGAAAACTCACCTGGTCTCAAGGTGATCTGTAGTTTCAGCATCAGTATTTATCAGTAATGGGGTGAAAGGTCAGTGACAGATCTAGTAAGAGCTAATAAAGTGTGTAACAGAGTTTAAACCAGGTAAGAAAAGGAGGATCCACTCCTAAAGCTGTAAAGCAGCTGTTGGTAATTTCACTCTTTTGGATATAAATAAGACAAACAAACAAACCAGGAGGTAAACACACTCAGATCATTTACATCCCTAACAGAATTTATATGTAACAAACATGAAACAGTCGAGCTGTTCAGCTGATGTTAGTATAAAGATGCTCGACATGATCATCTACATTTAAAACTCCTCATTTCTGAGTCTAAACAAAATCTTATGAGACATAAATAAACCCGTTCTAGTCCTGCAGAGCCGTGGTCCCGTTGCACCAGGCTGCTGTGGGACTCTATCATCATCTAGTGGTCACAGTGAGCGCCGACAGCAAGCGGTCCAGATCTTCTGATTGGTTCTGCTTCCTCTGTGATTTGTTGTGCTGAGCAGAACCACTGCAGCACATTGTCTCCTTGATTCTGCAGCTCCAGCACATTTCTGCTCATGTATAATACATACGAATGTCCTGAGGATAAAACTCTTCATCCTCTGACAGACAAGCAGCAGCATCGAGAGAAATATTACAAACAGCATCAAGCTTTAAGAGAGTCTGTTTGAAATTAAATCAAAATCCTCCAGCTGTCAAAGAAAACTAGAGAAACAATCTGATCAGATTTCCCTGTTTTGGAAAGAAGACGATTTATTGTCAGTGCTGAGACGTCGATGCTGATCCATGATGCCGTGCTGGGAGAGAAACTATCAAAGTCGTACCACAGGGAGGAAAATAATGAAGCTCCAGTGTTTCCAATCAGCATGAAGCTACAAGAGGACAGAAGTGTTTACGTCTCCTCACCGACCAGATTACTGCGCTCAGAGTTACAAATCATCATCATCATGTCATGATCCAGAGCTTTAAAGAATCTGGAATCGGTACATATAAACACCCTGGAGGATTTATAATAAAATATTTTATATTGTTGTCACATTCAGCCTGGTGTAAAGAGTCAGGAGAACATCAGAGGAACCACATGCAGCAGAACAGCTGACATGAAGCTGGAAACAAGCAGACAGACCTATGATGTAATGTCATACAGGAGAACCACAAACAAGAGAAAAGACGAGAACATTGTGTTTATTTACTGACTTATTTTACTTTTTTCTCTCTAGTTTCAGTTTATTAAACGTGAAGGTGTCTGAGGTCGTCAGAGGTCACGCAGAACGAATCAAATAAAAATAAAATCCCAATCTGATGCTCTTTAACAAGACAAGTTTTTATTCTTAATGATCAGAGAAACCGTTCTTGTTTCTGTACGTGGGATTATTTCTTATAACGAGCTACATGTTCTGAAATCACCCAGAGACTCTGGCTGCATAACAACAAGCTGCGGTGCAGCATCCATCCCTGAGCTGCACATTAAAACAATAACTGTCATGGATCTTAAAGACTTTACAGAACATAAAACTGGTACAAACCGGATTCACAGACAAAATGTTTTTTATCATGAGTCTGAAACTCAAACGATTGAATACAGAGGACGAGCAGTTTAACGGACACGCTGTCGGTCTGCCGGTGATTTAATCTAAATAAACAAAATGTAAAGTTTACGACAGCGTTACGGTTCTAAGAAGTCTGCAAACTGATATCTGTGGATGAAAGAGAAAGTGTGCTGCTGCAGCTGTGAGGATTATGCAGACAGTTGACTGTTCTCAACCCTCCCACGGAGAGTGTGCTGAGCAGAAGCTCTGCTTTGATCACCTCTCTGGATTAACTGACAGCTGCATCACTTTGTGTTTGTGGGTTTTTCTCAGGTTTACTGTGATGATCAGAAGGAAACATCAGCTCTTATGTTTGATATCATTTTACTGTTGTGCTCAAACATGTGGATGTTTACACAACAGTGACTGCTGAGGACCTACCATCATCAGCCGAGGCCTCGCTGCTGTAACCGTCGTAGCCAGCAGTCAGAGGGCTGTACTTCTGTCGGCTCTCCCAGCGGAAACCTCCTGACAGTTTAGCATTACGGGCTGCTTTGGCTCCTCCGCGGAGGCCTTGGGAGCGAGTGACAGCTTCCTGATACTGACCCATCAGCTCGTCCTCGCTGTCCGATGAGGAGTCCTGCAGGTCCGCCTCAGAGGAGGCCTTGTCTGTCAGAAGACAGAGATAAGATGACATGAGGCGGACGGGCACAGATCTGCTTCTTAAAAGAAATCTGCACTGACTCTGTACAGGTGATGAGATCCCCACAGGTACATGTTGTACAGGTACATTTCAAGCTTTTGTATCAACAACATCTTAAAACCCTGGAACTCTGAGCCAGCGAGCAGAACTGATGAAGGTGAAACAGATCCAAGACAAAAAAAAACAAGTTCAGCTGCTTCTTTAGATCAAGAATAAAAAGTTTTATCTCAAATTCAAATGAACTTTACGCCTCGGAGCTTGTTGCTGCACGTCTGAAGTCGACCTCTGAGCGTCTGTGAGCAGTTCAGACTTTCAAATTAAAAGTTTATCATTTTACTTTACATGAAGAACACAACCCTGATAGTTGTTTGTAATTTTTTTTTACCTTGACAAGAACAACCAAAATGTTATTGTTCTTTACATTCTTAAAGCTAAATGTCAAAAATCCAAATTTCTGTTAGGAACTGAATGCACCATCAATACACAACAAAACCATTGATAGTAATAAAAAAATAAATAAAAGTTATACAAACACTTTAAAATGTGTTTTATAAAGTGTAAATTCCTGAAAACCAAATCAAAATTATCTATAAAATTACTGAATGGTTACATTGTCTTTTAAATATGACCCATTTTCAAGGTGAATTATTAAATGAAGAATATAAAGCTTAAATAATGATCTAAGCAGCAGCAGCAGCTTCGTTATGAGGAACAGATACTTGTAGTGTTGATTTATCTCCAGCAGGGAGCAGCAACGCTTTAAAAACTGTCCAAATCTTTTCTCTGTCTCTAAATGCAACAATAAATTTATTCAGCTTAAAAACAAAATATCATATCAGAAGAATGACTGCAGCATCTTTAGATTATCATACAACATACAATGTTTAAACATCTTGGCAGAAAATGTCTCCTTTTACTTTTCGGATTTAAATTCTATTCAGGTAAAAAAAAAAACTCTCAGAAAACATGAAGTTAAACCTCCAGAATAATTCAGACATGTGCTGCATTAATCAGCTGTTTCTACAACACAAACCTGCAGCTTGAACTGTCTTTTTGTTGGAGCGTCACGTTTAACTGGGTTCAGGTTCCGTTCACACACTTTTAGTTGAAAATCCCAAATCAGACTCACCCTGCAGCTCGGTGGTTTTCCTGAAGTCATCAAGGCACTGAAGGCTTCCTGGGTTCTCCAGTGCCAACTTGTTGTTGAGGTACCAGAAGAGGAACGTCATGAGGATGATGAAGAGCGCGATGGCTGTCAGAAACCCCAGGACCTCTGGAGAAACTGGGTCACACACACACAGTGTTTCATTAAAGAATCTCACTCTGTCAAACAAACTGCTTATTTTCAGTTTTGCATGTGGAGGTTTTATTTGTTTAACTATAAATAATCAAACATGTTTTTTAACCGAACGCCCTCAGACTCAAACTATTACCAACACATCAGAACACGCAGGTAACCGGACGGAGACAGACGGTGAGAGGACGCATCTGTGGAGACACAACCTGTTTGTTGTCATGGTAACGGATTCAGGTGCACCATCACTTCAGATTCCAGACACACACACAGATGAGCCAAATCCAATTAAACGCAACACAAACCGTCACACATCAGCAGACTGCGTTCGGTTTAATGTAAATGTCATCGGAGACGCAGCAGACGTAACCACAACGTTACACACGCGTGACCTTGAGCTCACGAGTGACCTTCCATCGGCTACGTGGAGAAGATATCACAGGGATGCTGCTTCTAGTCTAACAAACTACTTTAACCAGAAATCCTCCGTCATCACCATGACCGTCTGACATATCAGGGTTTAGAAACGTAGGTTTGTTGTTGATATGTGTCACACACACGTGTTTTGGTGTTATAACGAACCCTTTAAAGAAGGTTAATATACTTTAACCCTGTCAGAGTGTGAAGCGGAACAGAAGAGATTTGATGCTAACATTTGTATTTATGGTTTAACTGGTAATGATGTCTTTAAGGGGACAGATTCTTACACGTTCCTGCCTCCTCTCACATTGTTGGGTCACATGTTGACGTGAGACAGACGTGTTATCCAAAAAGAACTGACTCAAATATTCACATGACAGAGGGAGCAGGACAAAATCTGTTCAGGATAATTCCCAACCAGGAAAAAAGTCTTCACAGAGATCCACTGAAACATTTAACAACATTAACAACAAGTCTAAACACAATCTGTCTATTCTGGTTTTTCTCTTTATATCATAAAAACTGGTGAAAGCTGCTGGAAACGCTGCGTGGTCTAACTTTCATTTTTATTACCCAAATCAGCTGTGAGCCATTAAAACACTGAGAATAACCTTCAGATAACACGCGTGGGACAGACTGATGAATCACTGGAAGAGTCGACAGCTTTGTTACACAAGAAGAAGAAAGAACAATGTGGCAAAAAAACCTTTAAATGACAAAAAATAAGAAACTTTGTTTTGTGTAAAGCTGAGGTTTGTCATGGTTTCAGTGAAAGCACTCAGATTTTAGGCTCCACAAACGTGAACTTGTTTGATAAAACCGTCTGTCCTTCCTGTTGTATGTGAGAAATCCTTCAGATATAAATATCGGTACAAACGTTTTCATGATTGTGAGTAAAAAAGCAGCGACTGTCCGACTGCAGAGAGGATGGAGGTGTGAGGATGGACTGCAGAGACCATGCTGCTGCTGCATGACGCCCACGTGTAATCAGATTACCAGACTCAGTCTCCAGACTCCTCTGATGCGTCATCAATCCAACAATAATCTGCCAGATGATTCTAACTGAGATCAACTTTGATCTAACGAGTTCAGAACTTTGAACTGTCTGAGAATCAGGAAGTAACAGAAAAATAACATCTCAGCCAAGAGAAGGAAGTCTGAGCCCCGCCCCTTTCATCCTGAATAAATTATACCTGCTTCATGTCACCTGTAAAAGGTGTGCGCGTGTGTGTGTATGTGTGTGGGGGGGGGTGTGTCAAGCAGGTAGGAGGACTGAATCTGAGTGAAAACCACCCAAAGTCCAAAGAAAAACTGAATCAAGATGTTTCAATAGCACTAGATCAGGAGTTTAATCTGGACTGAATCAGGTTTTAATCTGGAGTGGACCAGCATGTTTTGGATTAGGTCTAAATGCTGCAGTTAAATCACATGAATGTGAGGAATCTGGAAGGCGATTACATAAACACTTAGACTTCATGTTTTACGTTTCACAGAGGAACTCGGTTCTGTTTGAATGAACTCGGTGCTTTTAGAGAACTGAAGGATGTTTTTAGAACAAACTGGTTTCTGACAGACCTGCACAGATAGAATGTCTACCCTGCTCAGATCCTCCATCAGACAGATTCTTCTAACAGGAAATTAAAACTGGAGTCACAGAATCCTCATCCTGGTTAGAACTGAATGAAGACTGACGGATCTGATACTCGACATGTTCTAAAAGGAAAACAGAGGCGTGCTGAAGCCCTCAGACCAGCTGACTGACAGCGAGGCTCAGATGGAGCAGAAAGCACTTAGAGATCCTCGGAGACGGATGACGGACTGGAAAACCACATCCGACCCTGCTGCTTTCAATATTTATTAACTGTAGAAAACACTAAAATCCTGCAGCTGTCAAACACGGCGTCCGTCAACACGTGCTTGTGCTCATTTTTAGTTCCGTCTGCATGGAAACGGTTGCTATGTTCAATGTCAAAAAGCATCTCAGAAGCACAAAGAAACCCACACAAACTCCACAGGCAGCCCAGAAGAACTCTCAGCACACCCACTCCCACTCCCACACCATGCTCTGAAACACAACACCAACTGTGAGTCCACACAAACACACACCTCCGAGATAAACCGACAAAAAACACAATCTGCAGTTAGAAAGGACACAGTTACACAACCGGTCACTCAGCTGCTAAAAGCCTCAGCTGTGTTTTAAAATGTCATTTCTCTGAAAACGACGAGTCGACACTTCGGAATATATTTATTTTAATCACCTCTTCTGGTGTGTTTAACACATTAACACACAGTATGGATCTTCTCCTCCGCGTCATAAAGAATTATATGTATTTATTTACAAAAGGTGAGTTTAAATGCAGCGATTTTACAGACCAGACTGTAAAATAAAACTTTAATGGAGTGGCTCATTTTTAATTCAACAACAGAACGAGACGCAGCTTTAAACTGCTGTTTGTTTCATATCAAACAGCTTCAGTCTCCGTCAGGACAACAAGCAGAACACAGAGTCATTCAACAGAACCATGTGATGAACACTGATGGAACAGGAGGTTAGGTGCAGGGGTCAGAGGTCAACCTCCCAAAGCTCTGATCTGCCCTACCTTTTCTGACGCAGATCAGCTCATGAACTCCACAGTGACGCTCGCCACCTAGAAAGACAATGCAGGTTCGATGAGCCACGTGTGATGGAGGAAACAAAAGACAGTAAAACATGTTCAGACACACTGAGACTGAATATTATAGACAGAGACCAGATGGAGACTGTCAGCTGTGGCGAGTCTAAAACATAAAGTCTGATCTTCTGCTGGTCTCAGTTACAGTTAATGTTTCTGATTCAGTGTGTGACGACGAGCTGGAAGCAGAGAAATGATGTTTCATTCTAGTTTATGCTCTCTGATGCAGAACGATACTGAAAACAACCCAGACTTTCTAAACAAGAACAGCTGGACAGAAATAAACCTGTAATTTATTCACTCTAATCTACAGTTTTATTTTGAAAAATCATCGATGATTTTCCAAGTTTTGAAGACTCACTTTCAAGGTTATTCAAATATAAACAAACCTAAAATTTGATGAGAGCAACAAAATATCAAACTAGATAAAATATGTTTATTATTACTGGAGGTCCCTTATTTAAACAAAATAATCCTACATTAGTGTGATGAACTGGACTCAAACGTGCAACGACCAGGAAGCAAAAATACGTTTAGGATTTTATTAAAACTGCACAGAGTGAGAGGTCAGCACATAGGATCTTTGGGGCTGATAAACACTCGTCCACTGCGATAGAAAACTAGAGACTTGTAAAAACAAAATGGTTCTGGTACAGTACATCAGATCTTAGGAGAAGCGTTCATGTAAAGTGGCGAACGCTCCAGTCTGTGAGCGAGTGGAGGAAAGGTGAGCCGCAGGTGGCGTCTCCTTCAGGTGAGGTGCATGAGCCTGTGCGGTCCAGGGGACACCCAGAACTGAAGGCATACAGGTAGTGAAGCTAGGTTCTGATCTGAAAAACAGCGTTGGAGAGGAACAAGATGTTAAACTCCGCCTCCTCTTCGTGATGATAAATCACTGTAGCGTGTCCAGTCCAATCCGTAACCTGATCTCAGGTCTGGTCATTCGGTCAATAACAAGAACGCACTTATGTCCAGTGGGAGGCCGGCAGGGTTAGGGTTAGAAATCCAGAGAATCATAACTCAGCAAGAATAATCCCAAGGGTCAGGCGAGGTCGATGGCGAGGAAGAAACGGTCGATACGTTGTGTGAGAACAAGACTGTGACAGACGACGCTGGATGCTTGTTAACAAATCATCTGCCACTAAAATAGCGGTACTGTGGGTCTGTGGCTCATATAGTCCCAGATCAGGGAAAGATACGGGATCAGTAAATTAACCATGACTACAGGAAGTAACTAAACAGGAAATGACCAGAGACAAACCACTGCTAAAAACAAGTAGCTCGACTAGATTCATGACAACTAGTGAATGTTCTGAGCTCACGCTGGGATTCATGGATGTTTCTGAACTCAGAAAAACTTTATTTGATTTTTATTTGCCAAATAGTTGAAGTCATGTATGAAGATGGAATGTCACATTTTACTCAGATGTTTGAACAATGACTTTCTACAGAGTTTATCTGCAGCTGCAGTCAGTTTGATTACATCATGCGTGTGTTATTCACCCTGAGAGCTTAGCCTGGATCAGTCAGGCCTCCACACACAGATTACTCACACCTCTGAAGGTCTTCCAGTCTCTGTGCTACAGGTTCTGCTACAGGTGGAGCCTTCAAACAGCTCAGACACCGAGGGACTCTGAAATCAGACTGCCAAAACCCGATAGCATCTAAACAGACAATGTCAGCCATATAAATGCATAAAGTGACTCCCAACCTTCATCCCATCATCAGCTATACACTGAAGGATTAGGCAGGATCTGAAAACACAGTTATTTAAAAAGAAAGACTGTTTAATAACATATAAAGAGCAAATGTGCTAAAATCATTAATTTAGAATCAGAATCCCCACATGCAGAACCATCAGCTGGACCTCGGCTTTCAGAAGTTCTTGAATACATATAGAAAACCTGATGAGTTTGAATCTACATGACGAGGGTTTCAGAGTTCTAACAAACGTCCAGCAGATCGATGCAGCAGCTGTGTGTGGGAGGAAGCTCACTGAGCTCTTCACGCCTCCTTTATTCAACACACAACATGCAAATATAACTTTTTTACCGTGTGTTCTTTAAATACAGCACACTGATGCTTTTTGGACCAGAAGCTGGAAGTTCAGCTGGAATCTGCACTCAGATTTGGATCTTTGTTTGTTCATCTAAACAAATAAATAATTTTTACATTTGATCCTGTTAGTTCATTAAACACTGGAGATGTTCTCCCCTTCAGCCTGACAGTAATCGATGTGAAGCACCAGTTTTGATCAATAGAACTGTTTGTGACTTCCTGTGTCTCGCTCTTTAAATGTCACCAGGGAGTGTGTCTCGTTTCTGCAACACACATCCAGGTGACGTCTGAGGCTTTGCAGTCTTTCCTCATACAGACGTCTGGGCCAGGTCAGAAGAATTTTTAGGGCTTGTCCCAGTTTCTTTAAGGAGTCTCCTCCAGTCGTCCCCTTTAGTCAGGCTTCTGAGGCCAACGGGGCTGGTTTAGAAAAGATGGATGAACTGAGGCCGCTCCAAAGAAAGAAACAGACCCGACTGTGGTATCGACCAATCAGAGGTCAGGAGGAAGACAAAACTAACACAAAGAATCAAACTTCTGCTGTAAATAAACTGAAGATGTTCTAAACTGTAAAACTACCAGATAGAAATAAAAACTTACAAGAAATATTAATTCAGCTACTTGAATCTGACATTTAGAAGTCCTGAAATGTCTGTAGCTTCAGATCCTCTCATCAGAACCAATAACTCATTTATGAAACAAATGTCACACCAGAATCCTTCCATCCTTTGTTAGGTCTGTTAGAGGGAACATTAGAGCTAAATCAGGCTGTTTATGAAACATGTCCGCTGTGTCTCTGTGGAAGGCAGCAGGGACTGACTGCAACATAAGCTCCAGCTAAGCCAATTAGCTCCCAGAGGATACAGAACACATCAAAGATTAGTCAGCTTACCAAACAGCTGAGCTGTAAACTCAAATATACAGTGTTCTACCTCACTCTGCCTGCAAACAGCATGATGTTAGAAAATGTATCTGTCTTTTACAACCCGATCCTGAACCCTGTCCCGAACACGGTCCTGAACACGGTCCCAAACACGATCCCGAACCCGATCCTGAACCCTGTCCTGTAGCCTTTCGCTGCAAGATGGATTCTCGTGAGATTTGGAGTTTTCCAAACCCACAAAAATCCATCTTGTACCGCTCCATTGAAAACCGTCTATGACACTGAAACCTCCTGATTTATGGAGAAAACAGGAAACAGTTTCACATTAAGAATAAAGCATCATATTAGCCTCAGTGACCTCCAGGTTCTCATTTCCAAACAAACAGAAACATCACAGTGAGAAGCAAGAATTAACTTAATGTTCTACAAACAGTTTAAATCTATTTAACTCAGTCAGGACAGATGAGCAGTTAGTCCTTGAAAACCTGCAGAGGAGTCAGAACCAGAACTCACACACTGAGCCGAAGACAAACCTGTGTTTTTTAAAGAGACCATTTCACACAAATTTCAAGACTTTGTGGTTATTTCTTAAAGGTGGTATATGGAACTTGGAACAGAATAACACGGCACAAAGCCTTCAGCCATCTGGGTGCCAGGCTCGTTAACCCCCCTCCCCCCCGCGCGCGCTCTGATGCTCAGGTCGACCAATATTCCTCACCAAACCCACTCGGATCCCCGATCCAAGCAGGACAATAAAATATCATGAGTTCAGTTCACTAATCATGTTCTCCAGTCCCACTGATCACACACTGACTCTGATAAAAGCAGCTCCTACCTGTTTGAAGCTCAGTCATCGATTCAGTCCGTGGCAAAGAGTTCATAGTTTTCCCGCGGCTCCAAAACTTCCTGCAGTCCCTCTTAAGATCCTCTGTCCTCCCCACACACCATCCTGCACGCCCCACTTATCCAATAAAATATAAAAAAGCAATAAAATCCTCCGTGGTGTGTCTTCCAGTCAAAAAAGTGGCCCGAAGCGCTCATCCGCTTCAGCAACATGTAGCTACGTGTTAGCTAGCTGCTAATAGCTGCTATTAAAACTTTCCACACAGAATTTGCTCATCACATGGGAAACCCCAGAGGAAACCCACTATGGCAAGCAAATAAGGTATATAATCACCACATGTCCCCGGTGCTTCCAGCTGCTTGACCTGCAGACTCCACAGTACCAGCCTCACTGTGCTGGATTATTTACGGTATTAGGCAACCCAAAATGGTGCCCGCTGCTCTGCCAGCTATTGGCTGGTAGATGTAAACAAAATGCCAACGTCGTGCCCGTCAAAATTAATATTTTATAATATTTTACTTCAAATATAATTTTTAAAGGAAATGCCGTATTTTCATTCTACAACCCTCTAAACACCCAGTGGAGACATTATTTTGTTAAAAATATTGCTTTTAATGAAAATATTCCATATCCCACCTTTAAGTATTAACCTGTAATATGAAACATTTTATATCTAAAAAACATTAGAAAACACTGATTAACAGACCTTTCAATCTGTCTGAATGAAGATTCGTCAGGCTTCGGGCTGTAACTAATTAATATTCATTATTTGAATTTGCTGGACTCAGACTGGCCAACAAACTAGCCTATGAGAGCAAGGTATACTGTTTCCTGCCCCGCTGCGCATGGCAACAGCAGACGTTCTCTCTTCCAGTTTGATATGTGTTTATGCTACAGCTTTTAGCCAGCAGCATGCTAGGCGTGGTCTGCGGGAGCTGATGAATACTAATGAGCAAAGGAGTTGTGATGTAACAAGTACCGGCCAGTCGAACTCGGGTTTTATCTCCACCTGCGTAGTTTGAGAGATAAAAACTGAAAGAGAAGTTGTTGACCTGTTTTCACACCCACTATGAAGGTAAGAACACCTGTGGAGCTAAAATATTCAACAGAAACCTCAGAAAAAACTTTTTAATGGAGTGGCTTCTTTAAATGATGTACATCAAATGACAGCTGAGAGGTTTTGTCCTTAAAATGCCAGAGATGAGTCTATTTTGTGACGCCTCGTGATGTTTGCTGAGTACAGAAACAAACACAGCCTCCCAGCATAGTCCAGCCTCTGGACGTCAGTCAGACTCACAGCTCCCGTGCAATGCTGCCAGGTGGACGCTGAGGTTAGAGGTCAGCTGTATCACAGGTGAGGTGTGGAACTGAGACACAACACCAAAAATCCAAACCATAACCGAGTTTCAGAATCCTCAGATTCTGCATCACAACAACAACCAAACACAAACAGCTGCCAGAGCTCTGAAACTTTCTCCATCCTGTTAAAACTGATGTCACTCAGACTCAATTTATGTCTCAATTTGACAAGTGAGATCAACAGAACCCAGCGGACAGCAGGTGGTCCATAACCGGAGTCCAATATCCCTGTGCTGTTTTCTGGAGGTGAACTCTGATGTCCTGCATTCCTCCTGGAACAATATCTCCCCCTTTTCCTCTAGAACAATTTAACACATTTACTGGCTGAACATTTCTGGAAGTTAGTCTTACCTGGAGCAGAAACATGGCCCGGATTATTGGCCCAATAAGAAGTGATGTTCTGTGAGGAGACTGTGATTCAAGACAAGCAGCTCAAATTAGTGTCTTTCAATCACATCACATTCAAATTGATCAAGTCAACAAATAACTCCGTCAAACAGATATGATCGCAGCTGACGAGCAAATCTCATCCAGAACGAGAAGATAAATGAAATAAAATCCACAACTCAAAGCCAGTAAACATCCACCATGAAGAATAACCAGTTATAAATCTGAACCAAAGCTTTCAAGGCTAAATCTGAGTATTTACTCAGAACCGGGTTTGAAACAAGCAGCAGGCAGGAAATCAGTGTTAACGGGACGGAGCTCAGTTCAGCACCACCGTTACAAACAGCTCCCTCACGGAAAATCACTGGCTTTTTAAACCCGCTTTCAATCACTGCAACCGGAACCAGAACCAAACTACTGACGGGAAAGTCCGTTTAACGCTCACAGATTTCACCGCTGTCAAGTTACAGTTACAGATAAACTTAATTACACAGAGAGAAACGTTAATGGCCTACTTACCGTCAAGCGCCATGATGTTCTGTTTGGGCTTCAAGTGAAGAGGAGGGAAAAGGGAGGAGGAGCAAACCACTGAGACGGTGTGTGTGTGGGGGGGGGGACTTATGGAAGAGACCACTGACACGGACTGACAGGTAGCAACAAACATATTTATTATGTCTATTGGCAACAAAGATGTGGACGGATTTCCGGGAATTTTTTAAAGACCCACTTTTATTCCTCTGCTTTTAGTGCCTAGCTCCCACACTTGGGCTCTTTTTATCTATTGTATTTTTATCTTTTATATGCTGTTTAATTGTGTTTGTATTGCTTTTATGGCCTGTTGTTTTATTTGCTTTTATTTTTTGTGCTAACTTTGTACAGCACTTTGGTCAGGGCTCATGCTGTGGTAATTGTACTATATCAAATAAATTGTATGGTAGGCCTATGGTACTTCTCTGAGACAGGGGCTTGAGAGTTGCAACCCTTGAAAAAGAACTTTTATAATGCATTTTTAAAAAATCAGTCATGGTATGGCATCTAAAAAACATTTAATATTTTGATTAAAAAATATTTTTTGTCTCTTGTAACTTTTCAAAAATATTAACCCCTTTATAGTGCAGGTGATCATACATGTTATTTGCTCTAACTTTAAAATGAAACAGTGGCCACACAATAAAGTCAAATGATTTTTTTCCCCCCAGCCAATCAAGTTTAATGGTGCGTTCACACCAAATGCGTTTGAAGCGACCAAAATGCACCGTACGCACGTAGCTGGTCTCATGAACATTCGCACCTTGAAGCATGTCCAACGCGAACTGGTCGCACTTCAAAATATGAAATTTTGACACGCATGAAACAGAAATATGCAACTTGTGGGAGGAAGTAGTGCCAGACAGTATTTTTGCAAGATGGCAGCTGTTGACCTAGCATTTGAAGAGAGTGTCCCTTCTCTATTTATTGTGGAGAGCAGAACAGCGGCATAGTCTCCCCGTATTTGGGTCCATCAGGTCCTTTAGATGTCCCTTCCTTTTTCAGATGCTTTCACATGAAGAAATCCCAGATGTATATGTAGTACCAAGTACACACATACAGTATATCTGGCAGAACCAGGTTAATAGATCTGGCAGTCATTGCTTAAAAGTGAAATGCAATACCATGTTTTTTAAGTAAAATAAAAGACAAAAGGAGGGGGGCCTAGAACTGAGCCCTGAGGGACACCACACAGGAGAGGAGCAGAGGAGGACACGTGCACAAAAACGTTTGCTCTATCAAGGAGGACCAAGTAGAAATGGACCAGGAGAGAAACAAGAAAGAGTAATGAAGCATCTGAGTAAACAGAGACACAAAATCATTTGATGTATGAACTGCACGTGGAAAGAAAGAAAAATAAAGGAAGTTTTTTCCTGTTTTAAGAAGAAACAGTCTGATGTAGACAAAGAAAGATAGTCAGATTTGTATCATTAGAAAACAGAATAAAAAGCCTTTTCACTGGTTTGTCCCACCTCATCTGTTTCTTTCTGGACTCAGATTTTCTCCATGTGCTTTGATTTCTCCCACAACCAAATAATATCCAAACACCAGCTGACACTTCAAACTGATATATGCACTAAAACCGGACACTGTTCTGAAGGATTATTTTATGTTTTAAATTGTTTAAATTCAGCTTGTTTGATTGTGTGAACTGAGATTATTGCTGTTGTAAATCTGCTGTAATAAAGAACATGGGGAGGTTCTAACTCCACCTGCCTCAGAACCAGAATCAGCTGTTGATCATCTCCCGAGTGCAGCTGGCTGGAAAAGGTTTTTGATTCCTGACTGAAAATTCACCTGAAGGGTTCTCGTCAGAAGAACATCACAATCAGCTTTTATTGGTTTCACTAGCTCTTCCAGATGTCCGGTTCTATCACTGTGCAACAGACTGGCATTATGTAACTTATTGGACTTATTTCCAATCTCTTATTGGTCCCTGACTGGGTGACGATGGAGGCAGGAACAGATAAAAACCCATCCTGTTAAATGTTTCAGAAACCCAAACAGTCCCTGCAGTTTCTCTCTAACTTCACCTGCAATATACATGTTCAAAACTAGGTATTAGATCAATCAAGTGAATTATTGATCATTTGTTTTTTACAGTGACTGTGCAAATATATTCTACAGGTAGTCCATCAGGTAGCGCTGATAGTTTGAGACTCCAGAAACTTCCTGATTTCCAGAATTTGAACTTTGGCCTCAATTCCAGCAGCTTTTTACTACAATAATACATCATAAACAGAAGTAATAATTAAAACATTTTCACTAATCAGATCTAAATTGTGATCTACTCTGCTACACTTAACCCATTTCCTGTTGAGCCTCATTAAACCGTCATTCATCCTGATTAAATCAGTCTGTAATCGAGCTCATCCTGCTGATGTGCGGCGGTCAGAAAAACATAAACTCGGCACGTAAAAGCATCAATCTGAGGACTGGCAGCTCTTTTATTACATGGATCCTGATAAAAAAAAAACAGTTGTCATGTTGGAAATATAAAAACCCATTAAGTTTTATTTTAAGATTTGGTTCAGAGCCCTGTGCGATCAGCAGGTTACTATGGAAACCAGCAGCAGCTGCTGATTTCAAAAAAATTATCAACCAATCAGCTGCTGTAAATTTGTGATAATATGTGAAAGTGTAACACAACAGGAGAAGTTTGTGCACGGACACACAAATCTTTTAATGTCGATTCATTCCTATTTTTAGCTGCTGGATTAATCAGAGCAGCTCCTTCCTGTTGACATCAAAACGCTCCTGCGCGTCCATTAGCTCCTCCATCTGCCAGCTGCTCAGGTCCACCGGAGCACAGCTGATCATTCAGCTGAGATGTCAGCTGAGCAGGTGATAGACGTGTGAGGCCGTGATGTCACAACAACATAAACTCAGTCATATCCAGCGTGACCTTCAAACCAGAGTAAACCAGCTGCTGTCCAGATGTTTCTCACCACAAAACACCAAAACGACCCAGTAAACATGTTCACCAAAAATGATCTTTTATTTAGAAACTATTTGTTGTGTGAACGTTCTGGTGACCCGTCCAGGCTGCAGGGCCGTTTCTAGCTTTGTGGGGGCCCTATGCAATAAACCGTTTTAGGGCCCATAGTTTTTCTAACTACGATGGAGAAATTCCTAAACCATTAGATTATTAATGAACATTCCACAATCTATTAATCAGAAAAAAACAATCTAGAGTCACAATAACTTCACAAATCCTTGCTAAACCTCACTAATCTGATTTAAAAATGATCATATTAGAAAAACAATCTTCTGTGTCAGAAGCACGAATGATTTAAATAAATTCAACTTTAAACTTTGGAAACAAGAACACATCAGCTACATAAAGCCTCACACCAAAACAACAAATAAAGTTGGCCACGCCCACAATCCACAAAATAATGTAGAATATTAGTTATTTACACATAAATGTACAAACGGTAAAACAAAATTATTAGCCTCCAGGAATTATTGAACATTTTTCTAAACTTGTTCCCAATGTTTGCAGCATTGATGAAACTTTATATAAACAAACCTTCACCAGGGTTATTTAGTAGCTTCTGGTACATTTTGTCATATAAAAATATATATTTAGGATTGCTTTATATCAAATATGGTAAATAATGGGGTGGTCAGAAATATTAGCCTCATGTGAACATTTGCTTTAAAACACATCTACAGTAATTAACCAATTAGCTTTGAAACCACACCTGTGCAGTCAACTGGTTTCCTAACAACATTCAGTCAGAATAAAGACTCCATGGAACACGTGAGAGGGACTACTGTTACTCACCAAGCCAAAGACAGAGGACATCACTCTGGAGCTCAGAAAAAGACGGTAGAGGGTCAAGATGAGGACGGAGGCTAAACTGTTACTTCAAAATGATTCACAGTGTCTAGACCTGCCGCATGTTGCATCATTGCCAAGTACAAGGAGACAAAGTCTGTACGAAACAAACCTGTTCATGGCCGTAAGTACAAGATTTCAAGAACTCTGGAGAGAAAACTGGTCAGAGACATCAGCAAGAAGCCTCAGACATCTGCCAAGATCATTGCTGCTGACCTGGACTCTTCTGGAGTCGATGTTTCAAGGAACACAGGTGTGAGGGCTCTTTGTGGTAGTGGGCTTCCAGCCATTGTTCCAGAAGAATCCCTTTACTCAAAGAGCAGCACATCACACTGAGATTTGCCCGTGGACATTTGAAAGGTAAAGATGTGTTTTGGTCTGATGAGACTAAACTGGAACTGTTTGGGAACATGGCTGTTGCTTATGTTTGGTGAAGAAAGGGAGAGACCTTCAACCCCAGGAACACAGTTCCACTGTTAAACATGGTGGTGGAAGCATCATGCTAGGGGCTGTTCTGCAGCCTCAGGTACAGGTGAGTCTTGTTCAGGTAGCATCATGAGAAAAGAACATTATGTTGATATTTTGAGGGAGAATATGCAGAAATCTGCTCATAGTTGAGGTTTCAGATCATCGCTGGGTCTTCCAACAAGACAAGGACCCAAAGCAGACATCAAGTATGTCCAACAGTTCCTCAAGGATACCAAAACCAAGATCCTGGAGTGTTTTACATGGAGTCCAGACCTCAAATCTGCAATATGAACCAGCTAGAACAATCTGCAATGGAAGAATGAGCCAAAATCTCTCAGGAGACCAACTTAGTGTTTGTTAACTGAGTAAAGAACTCTAAGAGACTGTTGTCAGCTGTGGCTCAGAAAGGATTTACTATTGACGTTAGTGAGTGAGGAACTTCATGTTACCTGTCAACTTGTTTTGAAATAACACTTTGATATTTCGGTTGAATTCACTGTACATCCGGTTCTGGTTCTGATGGTTTCTTCCTGCTCAGGATGGAGATTCTGCTGTTTCTTTAGAAACTTTTTACTCTTTATAATTTGATAAATTACTGAATCTGAATCCTTTTGAACCTGGACCTGTTGAACTGGACCTGTTGATCTGGACCTGTTGAACTGGACTAGTTGATCTGGACCTGTTGAACTGGACTCGTTGATCTGGACCTGTTGAACTGGACCCGTTGATCTGGACCTGTTGAACTGGACCCGTTGATCTGGACCTGTTGAACTGGACCCGTTGATCTGGACCTGTTGAACTAGACCCATTGATCTGGACTCGTTGATCTGGACCTGTTGAACTGGACCCGTTGATCTGGACCTGTTGAACTGGACTTGTTGATCTGGACCCGTTGATCTGGACCCGCTGATCTGGACCCGTTGATCTGGACCCGTTGGTCTGGACCTGTTGAACTGGACTCGTTGATCTGGACCTGCTGAACTGGACTCGTTGATCTGGACCCATTGAACTGGACCCGTTGATCTGGACCCATTGAACTGGACCCGTTGATCTGGACTCGTTGAACTGGACCCGTTGATCTGGACTCGTTGATCTGGACCCGTTGAACTGGACCCGTTGATCTGGACTCATTTGTTATAAACTGATGTTTCATAAATAAACTGAACTTTCTGCACTCAAGCTTTAATGAGCAGCTGTTTCCATAGTAACAACTTCTAACAAATGACATTTAATCTTCTGAGTAAAGAAATCAGGTAGAAAGTCTCTGGTTAAGTACTTTGAGTTTATTGTAAATATATTAATTATTTGTGAAAATTGATCCACACAAACTCTAAAACGACTCGGATGCTGCACAAACTTTTTATGTTCAGAACATTTCTGTGGCACCTGAATCTCAGTCGGACTGTTTCTGATCCAACACACTGTGGCGCCATCAGGTGGAGAAAATCATCAATTAACAGATTAAATCAGTGAACAGAGAGGTCAAAGGTCACATGTTTATTAGGGTCTGAACAGCTCTTTGTGTTGTTCAGAATGAAAAGTCATCGGTCAGAAATAGAACCAGAGATATTTGTTATTACACTCAAATATCAATTAAAATGTCACATATAACTTTTACATCTAAATTAAATAATAAAATTGTGCAATTTGTGTATTTTCTTCCAAGGAAATAATTCCTTGATCACTGTGCTGCGAATTCCTTTAGTTTTTCCAGGTGTCAAACACCTGCCCAGGTCAGAGCTGTCAAGTATCCCGTTTTGCCGGAAAACTCTCGTATTTTACCCTCTTTCTCTTTGAATGAGAAGGTGTGTCCAAACTTTTGGTCTATACTGTATGTAAAATAAATGTGCTTCCTGTTCGAGTTTCATCTAGACTGTGTTATAGGAATGTTCACAGCAGGCAGGTTTATCAGATTCTCATCAACTATTTATAGTTAGTAAATGCTGACAAGTTGGTATTTTAGATTTCTTGTGAATCTGATTTAAAAGTACTGGATCTTGGTTGAATTGGTGGGTGCAGGAAAGTTTCCCTTATCTTCAAATCCAAAACTTGACAGGTATGACCCAGGTGTCACACATCTGCCCAGGTGTTTAACACTGCAGTTTTCCTTTCAGGACATTCAGTTGCTCCATGTTGATGCTGCTGCCGCCGCACACGATCACCAGCAGGGGGCCCCGGAGAGTCGGCAAGCGACCTGAAGGAACCCCAGACATGAAGAACTGATGTGTTCCAGGTGTGTGATACAGATAAACAGGAGGACAACCAGCATGTGTGATGAAGACTCCACAGTTACCTTCATCCTGTAGTCTGGGTATCAGTCCGCTGTACACAGCTGCTAATGCTGCTCCACAAGCCATCTCCACCAGCACGCGCTCCTCGTCTGCACAACAATCAATACATTCATTATACAAACTCAGCATGTTCCTCCTCACAGGAACGTCTTTTACTGATAACAATCTGATTTTAGATGTATTAAAATAAAACACCGAAGATGGAAAATCTCTAATAAAACCGGAACCACTGACCCAAGAACGTCTGGATGGCGTGCAGCGCCTGCTGATCGCTCACCAGCTCCGAGATGATCATCAGCTCACTGCTCTGGCTGTAATCAAACGCTCGCTGACAAACCGTCTTTGCTCCGAGACATTTGGCCTCGCTGTGTAGAGTCGGAGGAGTGAAAATGCATTCCAGAACTTCAACAGACAAATTCAACCTTCTCACCTAGTGATGTCATCCAACGTGACCACCTTCCCTGCTTTTACTGCAGCATTAAAACAGTGTGCCCCCTCCGTCTCCATGGCGATGATTGGTACATCCGT
The DNA here is from genome assembly GCA_006937955.1 of Pachypanchax playfairii. Lineage (NCBI taxonomy): Eukaryota > Metazoa > Chordata > Actinopteri > Cyprinodontiformes > Aplocheilidae > Pachypanchax > Pachypanchax playfairii. The sequence continues at coordinate 6,628,777 of SSNP01000015.1, read as the reverse complement.
CCAGCCGGCATCCTTCAGACCCTGGATAACCCCACAGAGGAGCCCCCCCCCACCCACAGACAGGAGTACGGCCCCTGGCTTCACACCTGAAGCTGAAACCTCTGCGATCATACTGGCGTGTCCTTCCCTGCATGAACAGAAACATGTTTAACATCACAGAAAACAGACAAGACTTTTGGTTTGAAAGTGTTTATACCAGAGCAGCGGGTGATCAAACGGAGGAACGAAGGTCAGACCTTCCGTTTCTGACAGCCTGAGAGCTTCAGCGTTGGCATCGTCCCAAACCTGAACACAGGAATTAGAACTTTCTGCTCTGATAGTCAAACCTGATCAGTTATTTCATTATATCTGACCTTTCCTGTGATCCTGACAGTAGCGCCCTGGTCTCGGAGTCTCTGGACCACCAGCTGAGGACTCGAGGATGGAACAACAATAGTGGCTGGAACCTCCATTTTCCTGGCAACATAAGCAGCAGCCATACCTGCATTCCCACCTAGAAGAAGAACCTCCGGAGTGAAAATCAGACCAACACAATAATAATGAACAGATGTTTCATGGTACCTGAAGAACACACGATGCCTCTGGACTGCCGGGCGAGCTGCAACGACACACCAGTCATCCCTGAAGTCAGAAAACCTTTTACTAAACAAATGTACAAGCTTCTCACCTGCTGACACAGGTGTCCAATCCCCCGGATCTTAAAGGAACCGGAAGGTTGTGAATTCTCCATCTTCATGTAGACGGAGGTTCCGAGCCGTTTGGACATACCGACGCTCTCCAGTAGAGGTGTGTTCAGGTGGAAATGCATGACGTAGAAATCACGTCTGCCAACAAAAAAAACATTCAAAACCGGATGTTTATTATCGTCTAACGAGACAGTGAGTGATTACACCTGGTGTTGCCTTCAAGAGCAACGGAAAACAGGAAGAATCAAACAATTTAAATTAAGTCATAAATACATTATTTAAAATAAGCCGTAATAGAAAATGTAACAAAAAGGTAGCCACAGTTTCAAAACTTTTCCCATTTTTCAACGGTAAAAAGTTTTTTAGTGACGCTACAAAAATATAATAGGTACAAATAATATAAAACAAAATCCGACGATTAACAGTAATAAATGTTTACTTACGTTTGGCAAAATGTCTCAGTAAAGGAATGTCCAACGCTTTAATAATGATGTTTATGTAAAATATTACGGTTTAATGTAGTAAAAGATCAGAAGCTAAACATGTAGCATGTAGCTAAGTAACAAGAACATCCGGTGTCTCCTTCACAATAAAATACACTTAGAAAAAACTGGACATTGTTGGCGCATCTGCGTGTGTAAATCTACTACTGATATCATCCATAATTACAATAATAATGAAAATAAGCCTTCAGCTGAACATAGGAGCGTGTCATTATTTTATCTTGAAATGTTTGTTTTCCTGTTACATAAACCAGCTTGACATTTTGTTTTCTAGTTAAATTATTTGAATCGATTATTTTTGCTTTTGAAGTCCACAGACTTTGTGAGAAACCAGTCTGCAGTAGGATAATATTGTGGATTTTAAAGGACTTAAACTCACCTGTTAATCAGCGTCTGTACGTGTTGAGACCAGAATGATCATTGACCTTTAATTCCAATCTAAAGTCCAGTTTTTATTACCAGGTCTCCTCACATGGTTAATAAGTACAAGCTGTCAGAAACATTAATTTCCTTTTTTCACAAGGTGTTAAGTTATTCTGAGTAACGCAGGAGACGAGTCACAGTCTGGTTATACTTTTATTGTACATTTATAGTTACAGTAACATGTACAGAGTAATAATAATAATAATGTTCCACTCATATCAAACGTAACTGAACTCGCAGCACAAGTTTAAGAAGAACCTGCCTGAACACCAGATGGTAGCAGTGAGTCACATCAGCACTGAGCACGAACCAAAACAACCAGTCAGAATAAAAACAATGTTTTATATGAATAAAGCAAAAAGATGAAACTCTGCAACTCTGACACGTTGGATAATTTCTAATTTAAATTCTGATTTATTTAACAAGTTGAACTTCCAAGTGTTTTTGTTTGAAGGGGAACAAGTTGTTTGATTTTCAGAATCCAGATGGCGACTGTCTCTTAACCCTAACCATGGCACATTTACACCCGTCTCCTCCACACAATCACTTCCTGTTGTCCTTCCAGCAGCTTTCGACACGTCAGCTTGAACTCCAACTCAGTGAACATCATCTGTAATGCTTCACAGATGTTTTCAGCATCAGCGTGTGAAATCTGAGGCATGACGCTCCTGTGATCTGACACTGAACCTCAGAAACCACGGCGGTCTGGTGGCTCCGCCTCCATCTACACATTCAATTTGTCCTCTCCTCACTTGCTTCTTCTCCCTCACCTGATCTAACCTGCAAACATTCCTTCTTCTGAATAAAACAAATAAACAGATATTAACGGTCTATACGCTTCATATCAGATGCTGTTTTCTCTTGAGTTTTCAGAATCTTTCATGCTGCTTGTAAAGATATTAAACATTTTAACAAAGATTCAAGCAGGTGGGAATAATTTCAGCTTCTCAAAGTGGCTCAAACTTTTTAAATATTTCTCTGTGTCATGGCGGCCTCCACCTTCCTTCTGACTTTCCTCACTGCATGCTCCTCCTCTTCCTTCTGTGAGCCTCCTGATCTGGGCTTTATGCCAGAGAACGCTGTCTTGGTTTGATCCTGGGATACAGCTGCAGACACAGAGGGTCACCACATCGTGTTAATGTTGATGCTTGAACATCAGGAAAGCGACTGTAACCCTGTGTGGGAATAAAACTCAAACCAAATCCTGTTTCCATTTGATCAAGCACTTTGTATTTAGATTCCAAACCCAAAAATTCTAAAATTATTTTTGACTGTGGCTTTTGTTTTGAAATCTTTGACCTCTTTGAAGCTACTTTAAAACAAAAATATATATTTTGTGCTGCAGTGTTATGACTACTGCAACATTTTAAACAGCTTTAAAAGAATTTTAACATTTTATTTAATGTATAAAAAGCTACAGCTTTGTATTTTAAATTAATGAATTAACCATCAGAAGACCGAGCATCACTCTAAAATTTGAAACGGCCCCTGAACGCATCACATCCACAAGAAACTGAAGGAAGCAACTCAGAAAACATTCAACGTGTTTAAGAAACAAAACCAATGCATGTCGTCTCACCCCCAGCAGGTTTCTGGGTACGTATCCCTCACGGTCAGTCAGCCTCGCCCACCACCACTCTGTCTCAGTGTTGTCATGGCGACGCAGCACAGTGATGGCATCACCCTCGCTGAAGGAGAGTTCATCACTCTGCTGGGCGGTGTAACCCCACAGAGCATAGACTAAACCTTTGTTCATTACGCCCAACTTTTCCTGAACTCCTGTGAGACCAATAAGATCAGACGTCAGAGAACATCTCGCCATCGTGGAACCACGTTCTGCGTTCAGATACCCACCGTACAGGAACTGAGAACACTGGCTGTAACCTTCTTCCATCTCCTCACATTTGTCTGCTGCTGTTTCCACGTCACTGATCGTTGTGGCAAAAATGGCGGCCCCAGACTCGACCAGCATCTTACAGAGGTGAACGCTGTTACAGGAAGCTGCACAGTGAAGAGGAGTCCTGCAAAGAGCAGACACATTTCAGAAACAGAGACATGCTGACCGCCACAGCTGGAAACAGAACAGATGTTATAATAACCGATTAGAGTTTTATTAATTACAGATCAGTGTTTGATTAATCCAGTCTGGTCTGAACAATATGAGTCATCTTATGGACCCGTGATTTACATGATTTTATTCACTTGCCCAGGTGGATTTACAGGTGAAACTTTTCCGAATCCAGAATCAACAGGAACCAGTAAAAACCCAGTTAATCAGCCGTGTTTAGACACCAGAGCGCCGCCGCGTGCAGCATCCTTCTCCATCACAACCATCGAGCCCTGAAGTAGTTGTTTTCAGACCATTATCTGCACAAATCTTCCCTCCTCTCGATATAAACATCTAGTTTTCTACATGAGGGAGTTTGGAGGGTTTTCTACTTCTAAAACCATTTATAGATTATTGATCATCTTAAAGAAGTACTGAATTACTTTTCTACAGCCGTGTCTCAGACGGCCGTTGCTCGAACCAGTGTTCTGCAGAAATATGCCACCTGTTGAGCTGTGCTACTGATTCCTTCTGCACACGTGCCGTTCTACAGTCTGGACTTCATTAAACAGATTTATCATTTAGTTTTGTTTCTATATTTTTCCATAAATACATTTTACCTATCAAATAAATTCTCCCAGGACAGAAACACTAAATATGATGTTATTTTTACTTTCTTTGCATTGTCAGAGCGACAGGCAAATGTTTGGACACACCCGGAGGAGAAGGACCCAACAATGGCTGATAAGGACCCAGAGGGCTTTTATTTAGAAAATATCAGGGAAGGATCATAAAAATATGTTTAAACAATTAACAGGACACACACCATAAATAAGAATACTGTATAAACTTCTGATGACATCTCATGATAAAATAAGTTATCAATTTGTACTATAGCAGCACTTTTCTTCAGGGCAGCATAAATCATCAGAACACCACTTCCTGCTACGACCTGAATTACTGAAGTTATTTAGTCTATTGTAAAACCATCGGAGGGTCCAGAGTGTCTGATATAAACTGAACATGTTTTTCGGTGAGTTTCCACTTAGACAAGTTTCAAAACTGTAGCTTAAAGTTGTAAAAGTTATTTTGTACTGATTTAACTCTTCAACTGGACGGGGCCTTTCACACTGGACCTGAGTTTAAGAAGTGACCGCTGTAGTTTAAACAGATGTTTTATCTCCGGAACACTCTTCATACACTCGTCCTTTAATGTTGCTGAGATGAAAGAATCTAAAATCTCGTTGCTGCCTCGTCATCATTTCTCACTTAAACAGGATGAAGGTACTGACCATCCGTCACTGTCGGCTGCGTTCACATTAACGCCGAAGTCCAGCAGGAACTTCACAATGTGGTGATGACCAGCGCAGACGGCGTTGTGAAGAGGAGTGATACCTTCATCATTTGGCATGCTGGGGTTCTCCACCTTAAAGACAAACATTTAATTCAGTTCAGTTTGAAGTTACAGTTGAAATTATCAGCGTTTGAAGGAACCTCATTAGTTGATTTGATACAGATGTTCAGAGTTTACAGATGTTTAGGGTTTACAAATGTTCAGAGTTTACAGATGTTTAGGGTTTACAAATGTTCAGAGTTTACAGATGTTTAGGGTTTACAAATGTTCAGAGTTTACAGATGTTTAGGGTTTACAAATGTTCAGAGTTTACAGATGTTCAGGGTTTAGAGATGTTCAGAGTTTACAGATGTTCAGAGTTTAAAGATGTTCAGGGTTTAAAGATGTTCAGAGTTTACAGATGTTCAGGGTTTACAGATGTTCAGGGTTTACAGATGTTCAGGGTTTACAGATGTTCAGGGTTTACAGATGTTCAGAGTTTACAGATGTTCAGAGTTTAAAGATGTTCAGGGTTTAAAGATGTTCAGAGTTTACAGATGTTCAGGGTTTACAGATGTTTAGGGTTTACAAATGTTCAGAGTTTACAGATGTTTAGGGTTTACAAATGTTCAGAGTTTACAGATGTTCAGGGTTTAAAGATGTTCAGGGTTTAAAGATGTTCAGAGTTTACAGATGTTCAGGGTTTACAGATGTTCAGGGTTTACAGATGTTCAGAGTTTAAAGATGTTCAGGGTTTAAAGATGTTCAGGGTTTACAGATGTTTAGAGTTTACAGATGTTCAGGGTTTACAGATGTTCAGGGTTTACAGATGTTCGGGGTTTACAGATGTTCGGGGTTTACAGATGTTCAGGGTTTACAGATGTTCAGGGTTTACAGATGTTCGGGGTTTACAGATGTTCAGGGTTTACAGATGTTCAGGGTTTACAGATGTTCGGGGTTTAGATTCATACTTTATCTTTACATAAAATGAAACTGATTCTTGGATATTTTACCTCATATATGATCCGCTGCACCAGGTCAAACTCTCCTTCCAACGACGCGTCCAGCAGCAGAGCTAAAGGGTTAAACTTAACTCTCAGACCGTGACCCGTCCGCTCTGATGACGGCTTCTTCAGGTTAGTTCGTTTTACCTGCAGCAGGAAAAGAGTGTCTGTGACTCACCTGAGAGGATAAAACAGAAGTTCTAATGGTGGGTTCTGGTTCTAATCAGTGTTTATGTGCACCTTAGGCTGTGGAGGTGGGGCAGAAGGAGATGGAGAAGGTGAGGCGTGGCCTGCTGTGCTTTGGGCGGGGCTTGTTCCTCTCTGGTTGTTGTTGTTTTGGTCCTCTGGCTGCTCAGGTGAAGCAGGTGGGCTCGGTTGGGCAGATGGAGACACACGGTTGGTACTTTCAGCCGGCACCGTTATCTCTTTGGCCGTTTCCGTGGTAACTGAAGGAGGAGACGAGCGGCGGGGTTCTTCAGCTTCCACAGTTGTCATGCTGATGCTCTTGTCACCAGGTTCGATGTTGCCATTGGCTGAAGGGATGGCGTCTGTGTCTCCTATGAGGCAGTCAGGCTGGTAGAAAGGGTTACCTGAGAGAAACAGGACTTAAATCTGAGCATCATCACTTGGACTTGATAAAACCACATGAACATCATGTCTGTGTCTCACCTGCGCCTCCCTCCATGCCTCCTGCCAAGGTGTTAAACCTGCACAGACAAACGTTTTAATCATCAGTTTCTAGTTCAGGTTAACAGAAACATACTTGGCAGAACTCCTGACCTCTGATACAGCAGCTTCTGAATGTTTGGCCCCTGGGGGCCCTCAGGTTCAGTGATTGAACTCCGTTTCTTCAGAGGCCGCGGAGCGTTGCTGAAGCGACGACGCAGAACCTCCAGGTCCACATCACTCTGGTATCTCAGCTGGGAGTGAGCTGTGGATTAAAAACGGGTCAGAATACAGAAAATCCTCTGCCAATTTTAAGAGTCTGGATCCATTAGAACCAGATCTGATGAGAGTCTGGACCCATCAGAACCAGATCTGATGAGAGTCTGGACCCATTAGAACCAGATCTGATGAGAGTCTGGACCCATCAGAACCAGATCTGATGAGAGTCTGGACCCATTAGAACCAGATCTGATGAGAGTCTGGACCCATCAGAACCAGATCTGATGAGAGTCTGGACCCATTAGAACCAGATCTGATGAGAGTCTGAACCCATCAGAACCAGATCTGATGAGAGTCTGGACCCATCAGAACCATTTATAAACCGCTGAATACCTGTTTCGTTTCTCCCACTCTACTAATTTCTGAGTAATGAGGTCCGAACTCACCCATCGGTGTGAGCTTGGTGGGACTGAGGGGACGGGGGATGTTGTCCACGCTGGGTGGAGGAAGGACTTGTCCTTCAGTTTGTTCTCCTCCTTCTTTTTCTTTAACATCCTCCCCTGCAGCCTTCACACCTCCTCCTCCTCCTTGGAGGAAGGGGACGGGGGACGGAGACGAGGAGGAGGTGGGGAGGATGGGTTTACCGTAGACTGTGAAGAGAAACAGAATTGAGTTCTGTGTAAATACAGAGTCCAGTCCGAACAGGAAGTCCATATAAACTGATGTTTTCACCTGCTTTGACGGCGGTCCTGTTGCTTAGAGACCCGTAGTTTTTAGATTGAGGTTTTTGGAGGTACATGCTGTAGATGGAGCTGCTGTTCATTGTGGGGGGGCCCTTCCTGGGGGACTGTGGCCTGGAGGGGTGGTCTGGGACGTAGGGACGCACGGCCACAGCTGGAGGGGGGTCTGTGCGCTCTGTCTGGGGGGACTGAGAGGAGGTGGCAGAACCTAACAGCAGAGACAGCAAACAGATTATAAACATTTACAGTTTATCTTTAAATCGATTATAGAAATAAAACAGTGTAAATAAAGAGCAGATTCTGGTACCTTGGTTTGAATTAGGAGGGACAGAAATACGCTGCTGGATTTGCTGTGAAGAGGAGGAGGAGGATGAAGAGGTGGATCGAGGCCAGCCCAGTGTACCAGGAGCAGAACGAGGCAGCGAGCTGGTGGTGCAGTGATGCCCCGCTGCCTGATGGGAGGCGCTGGGGTAAGTACCATAACCAGAGGGAAGCTGCAGCGGAGAAACAGGATCAGATAGTTAACATGACCCCCCCACAAGGGATCAACAGAGACCCTCAGTTACAGGAGAATGTCAGTCTGTGATACAGAAACAGAACCTGTTCTGGACTGCAGGTCCTCCTGTCCGGTCCGCTTTTACTCATGTTCGACCACGACGCTTCACTAGCTGAAAAGAAAAGAAAGAAAATGTGGTCAATTTAAAAAGAATTAAATTGAAATAAATCAGAAATATCAGGAGATGATTAAAGAGTTTAAATCATATAAAACACGCGTGACAGTTAGAAAACCAGAGAAGAAGAGACACAGATGTTAAAGGCTGGATGATCTTTTACTGCCTAAATATTTAAATCAGACGCCATTTATAGAAAACTCACTGAAAAACAAGCGTAACATGTATAAATATCACAATGTGTTTAATTATCTGGTGAGTTTTCATTCGATTTAATGCAGTTAATATACTAAAACAAGTGTTAAACACGTCTCCATCAAGCTAATAACAACTGGAGCAGGTTACAGTAAGAATCAGTCAGCGTGATCACGTGAAGGTCAGCGACCTCACTGAGTGACATCATCACAACAGTCACACACACTCACTGAAACAACAGGTTTTAAATAGAAAACCTTCAACTGAATGTAATTTTAATCAGTTTGAATCTCCCTCTTTGCTTTAGAGTCACATACCAGAGTAAAACTGATTACCAGGCAGGGCAGTGTGCAACCTGGTGACTGCGTTAACCTGCTGAACTCAGGAAGAAAACAGTCACGACAGGAAACGGTCAGCTTTGTGTGAAGTGGAAACTTGGCCTTCTGCCCGAGAGCTCCGATTAGAAGCAGCCAGACTGAGAGGAGGAGGAAAGTCAGCGCAGGAACGACACACAATGTCCCGTCGCTGAAGGGTTACTGAGATTAACGGCGTCAGGCTGCTCGGTACGTTCAGTTTGAGCTTAATCAGAGTGGAGATTTAATAAAACCAGTGGTTCATCAAGAAAATACCTGATTAAAAAAGAACAAAAACTCCTGTTCTCTGTCACACAGAACGCACACGTCCTTTCATTCATCTGAAACCTGCTGCTGTGATTCACACACATGCATTTCCCACATTACGTAAGATCTGAGAATAAACCGAGCTACACGGCGGCGGTTCAGAACACTTTGTTAATAACCAGGAGAACTGTTCTGCTGTGAGGGTCGCTCTTTAACCGACAGGAAGCAGATGTTCCATGTTCCTTTGTGTTCTGAATGTGGTTCTGGTTCCAGACTGTGTCCAGTTTATTTTCTGAAGCTGTTTTTTAACCTGAAGCAGCTGCAGACTATCAGATGTCGTCTGTGTCCTTTAACATGTGACCCTGACATTTTAAGGTCAGTCTGTGATGCTGATTTCATTATGTTCTCTCTCCTCACCATCTGTTCTGTATAATTATATGAACACAAACAGCTTCATCTGAAGGTCTTCTTTGATTTTACAGCCCAGGACTCACTGTTGTTACCGTCCCCTCCTTCTAGGGACCGAGGTCCCTCCCACGTCTCAGTGGGTTCAGACAGGACGATGTCTAAATCTGAGACTTTCCACTGGCTCGGGGGCTTCCTGGTGCCACTTCTGTCCTCCTCTGTCCCACCAAACAAGATCAATCACGAGACGGTCACAACCAGCAAAAACAACACCACAGTGAGTCACAACAACAGCCACCAGACCAGGAAACAGCACAGAGTCACCACGTTAAACCAGGAACATGCAAGACCACAACAGATACAGGACAGGAGGAGCCAACAGACAGGAAGAAGGAACAAAAGGACCATTAGAAAAAAAACTCAAGTTGTATGAAAAGAGACTTCAGACACAAGAGAAGGAGAGAGTAAAAACCTGAGAGGGAGCGGATGTGGTTGAGCGGGCTGGGTTTGGGTGGTGGATCAGGAGGCAGGGAGTGTCCAGGATCTGGTCTTCCCTCAGCTGGAACCTGGATGTAGGGACAGACCGCCGCCACTCGACCTGAAACTCCCCCACCTGAGTGTGGAGAGTTCTGAGGGGAGGATGGACCTCCACCGTTCAAACGACTCAACTGGAGACAGAGACACAAAAGGTGAGAGGTGGACTCTGAGTCTTCACAGAAAAACCAGAATCAAACTAAAGCTTCATACTTCTGCTCTCTTCTTGTGCAGCCGCTCTCTCAGGTCACAGATCCGCTGGTCCATCACCGTCACCTGGGCGTTCCTCTTGTTCAGCAGCTCCTTGTTTTGGGCCAACTTGCTGCTCTGTTCCAGATTTTGACGGTTACGAGCCTGAAACATAGTTCAAAGTTCTTCTCTGTGAAAACCAGAACCTACTGGTTCTGTTTGAATCAGAAGTTTGAGGAGGTGTGACTTACCTGCAGCTCCTGGTAGAGCTTCCTAAGCTCCAGGGCTGCAGGACCAGACAGGGGGGATCCCTTATGACCAGCAGGGGCCCCTTGGGACCCGGTGGATCCCCCTTGAGCAGGGGTACCAGAGTGCAGCTGCAGGCGTCCTCTCCTTAAGTCGTCCAGCTGCTGAGTCAACTGGTGAATCCAAAATTTGAGACAAATTTAAACACTACAGATCTGCAGCAGGTCAACAAATTGACTTCAAAAAGAAGGCGGGACTATGACATCATCACAGATGTCCAGTGACCAGGTTACGCCCACCGTTTAGGGTAAAAGACCCCTCCATAATCCCATACTGTATGTGCAAGCTGCAGGTTACCTGGTCGACTCTGATCACAGCAGACTGAAGCTCCGCCTGCTTCTCCTGAAACAAGCTGCTCATGTGGTCGATCTCTGCAGCTGCACAGAAACATGAACACACACTCACATTGTTTAAATGTTCTGAATCCACAAGCTACAACAAACTGTTTATCCTGTTATGGCCTGATTTTAATTCTGATTTAACTTGTTTCATCACTTCACATGTTCTGTTTTTTTAAACGTGTTGGTGGAGTGGAGGTGTGGAGGCTCACACAGGTTTCCGTTGATCAGTTTACTGTAGTCCACTTGACCTCTCATGGCTCGGATCTTCTTCAGCTTGGCTTCCTGCGTGTCCACTCGCTCTTTGAGCCGCTGCAGCTTCTCAGCTTCAGACTGAAACATGGAAAAGGAACATCTGTTTGTGTCGTTTCATCAGGGCTCACAGCAGTGATAACGTGTTCTGATGGATGACAGGTGGAACCTACCTGAGTCTGGCCCTGAGTCGGTCTGCCTCCCTGCTGAAGGTACCTCAGTCTCTGCTCCTGAAGGGAAAAAGAAAGTGGATGTTGTTGAACTTGTGTGTTTTTCTGTAACAACAGGGCTGCAGTGTGACGCTGACTGAAGCAGCTCTTTTCTCTGTATCATGCTGACGTGTTGCAAAGCTGAGCGGTGTGACTGTCATTCTCACACACACAGGAAAAGGAAAGGTTGGCACGTAGCCCCCCCCATCATTCACTGTAAACACACACTCCAAACGCATCACATAAAAGCATCTTGTTTGAAAGGGAACAGCAGTAAAGTTTCATGTTTTTCTACCCTGAAGGCAGTTAATCTGTAACTATTGTTGAAAAGACAGAAACATTTCCATCCACCGAGGCGAGGAAATGATTCACGGATCGGAAAGAAACTTTTAATCTGTCACTTTCTGAAAATGTCTAAAAATCAGCAACAAACGGAAACACTGACATAAAAATCATTTGCGTAACCAAACAGAGCCTTTAAAGAACTTTAACTGATTAAGTTTCCCACCAGCTGCAGCTCCTGGATGACCTCACTTCCTGTTAGTTCAATCACACTTCCTGTTTCTAAAGAAAACATGTGCAGTGATTTAAACACACACACATTCCTCTGAGAGTTTAACTTCACCAACCCTGACTGACAGGTCATCCATCCAGCTGTTGTGTGCGTTACCTTGGCGATCAACATCTGCTGCTGTGCCTCAATCTGCTGCTGCTGTCTTGTGGCCATTTCCTGGAGCTCAGAGAGGGTCAGTTCCACACGGGGAACCTAAACACACACACATATTCTTCAGTGTGTTTTTATCTTTGTAGGAAAGCCGGTGTTTTCCTGTGTGTTTCTTCTCGGTGTTTCCAGAGAACACGGCTTGTTGCTGACAAGATGAAAACCCAAACAGGAGATAAAACACAGCTGCACACACACGTATCACCTCACACTTCAGGTCACGAAGCAACAACAACATTATTAGACTGGAGCTTTGTGGCCTTGGCAGTGACAGAATTACAGCTCTGGTTTTTATAAAACTGCTGTGATTTTATCTGCACTGTTCATCACGTCACTGGGACACAGATCTAATCACGTTAGTCATCACCTGGTTTACAATCAGACAGGCATCTAGTGGAACTATGACAGAAGAGTGTGTGTGTGTGGGTTTGTATTTCTGACCTCCTGAGGACCAGTTTCCTGACTTTTACTATCTTTCTGGGGTCCGAGGGTTCTTGTGGGGACCGAAGCCTGGTCCCCATGATGGGGACTCCCCTTTTTAGGGTTAGGGGTTAGGTTTATAGGTATGGTGTGAATAGAGTTTTAGTTAGTCTTAGGGTTAGTTATAGATCAGTAATGGTTAAGGTTAGGAAAAGGGTTTGGGTTAGGTATAAATCTAGTTACTAAAATCAATGGAAGTCAATGGACGGTCCCCATAAGGATACCAAAACAAACGTGTGTGTGTGTGTGTGTGTGTGTGTGTGTGTGTGTGTGTGTGTGAAGGTTTTACACCAGCTACATCCTGCTTTTGTGGTTGTCCACTCATGAACACGCACACGTTACGTGCACTCCACCAGGTGGTCAGATAGTCAGTACATATCAGTAACCATAGAAACGAGATGTGAACACAAGATGTTTCTGTCTGACCATCAGTTAGTCTGACAGTTTAGACTCATTATATCAGAGTGTAGAGAAAACACAAAGAGAAGCTGCTGTCCATCAGCTGTGACTTCAGGTTGCCATGGTGATGACATGACTTGACTGACTCTAAATGACACGGCTCTGGACCTGTAAAAACACAAGTCCTTCCTGGACACGTCGAGGGGACATTTCTGCTTCTGATGTGAGGAGTTAAATCTTCACATGTGACATCACAGAAAATGAAAACACATGACTTCACAGCAGCTTGTGTGGCTGCGTTTGGGAATTCAACCGGTCAATCTGAAACTGTTCAACAACTGATAAGTTAAACTAAGAACTTCATTTTGTGTTTACTTGTGAGCTGTTTGTGTAATATTTACATTTTTTGATGGTCTGAAACATTCACAAGTTACAGAAAAATAAGAAATAAAGAGTAAATCTTTATTTTGGCGTTTCATTAAACTTCCAGGATGCAGAGATCAATTGAATCTCTAATTACACAGGATGTTATAAAATAAAACATATTCTGATTCCACCAGAGAAATCTTTAAACCTGGCAGGATTAACCTGATTTAATCCAAGAGATTAATGACAGATGAGCTGAGCAGCAGAAAGCATCACAGGTGTCAGGATGATTTAAACAAACCGACAAACAAAATGCTGATGCAGCGTTTTCTAACATTATGTAGACAATGACATTATGCACGTTGCAGTCTGCCATTAGCTAAACGCTGACCGGTGGGATCTGCTCATCCTCCTGTCTGCAGGTTTAAAACAGACTCTCATCAATGTTTTCAGGTTTTACCGGCACTGACTGTCATAAAGCAATAAAAGTAATGATGCAGGGAGAATACGCGTTTCAGGAGCCAATCAGCATGAAGCTACAGAGCAGATTTACTGCGGCCCTGCGCCTGTCACACAGTCCGTTCCAGTATTTACTATCCACATTAATAAAAGCCTGAGAGGGTGTGAAAACTATGATCTTTCATATGTATTTATGAGAATAAGAATAAGATCTATTCATCACAGTGAGGAAATTAAGAACATAAAACAGGAAAAAGTTATTAAAAAACCCTCAGTGTGATTTAAACTAAATAAACATCTGGATGTTCTGTCTACATAAACAACTCTGTTATCAATATTATTCTATTGATTATTTATCATTTATCATCAGCTGATTTCTGTTACTGATCTGCTTCTTATTTATTATGACTTTAAATTAAAGACTCAAGAATCCCAATAAGCCTTTAAATGACCTTCACATGCAGAAAAACACAAGCGTGTACATGGTCACTGCAGTGGTAACAGATACCGAGTCATGATGTGTTCGCTGTGGTTCAGCTTTAAACAGAACTGTAAAACAAAAACTACACAAATCTAACAGCCAATCATCAGAACAATCTGGTTCTGATGAGGATTAAAGACCCGGTACGGAGGGTACGGAGGATCCAGTCTTCTCTGGAGCTGTCAGGTATCCTGAAACAACAGATTTTGTGGTGTAAGTGAACTTTATGATCCTCTGACGTCGCGTGTGTGTGATGTCTCTGATGACAACATGCATCAGTTGTTATAAAGTTAACAGTCAGTCAGGAAATCAGCTGCTGCTGCTGTTTAACACGTTAACATGCAGTTTTTATCTGGATTTACCTGCAGGCTGTCCCATGTGATCCTGCAGGACCGGACTTTAATTTTGCTGCATTGTCCTTCAACAGTAAATTCCTGCACCAAATCCACCTCATTCCACTCCATGTTCAGAGTCCGGCAGGGAAACAGCCGACCTTTACGGGCTCAGAAAGACAGATGACTGAAACACTTGGGGTGGGGGGGGGAGATCAGCGCGATCCTTATCACAACTTTCCCTCTCGTCTGTCTGGTGATGTGTTGAGATTTACGAGTCCGGCTCTCCGATAAAGCCCACGATCCCTCCCTCCCTCTCGCTTGCTCTCTTGTAAACTCTCTCACTTATTGGTGAGTTCTCGTGTGACGTGCTAACAGAGTAAAAATCACTGATGTGACTCTGCATTCAGATGCTACAAGCTTTCAACAGCTAAAACGAGTCCGAATACAGAAAAGGAAGTCAGTATTTTATCCTCCTCCTCTCTTTCCTTCACTCGTCTCTTCATCTCTCAGCTCCTCACTTCCTTCTACTTTTCTCCATCTCTGCACTCCTTCATCGCTCTTTCAGCCCCTGTCGTCTCTCTGCAGCTGGCTTTTTGCTGCAGCAACACCCCCCTCTCTCCCCCTCTCCCCCCTCCTCACACCTCCCTTTCTTCTTCTTTCTACCACTTTCTCTCTGAAGGGACATCACTGCACCACAGACTGATGATGCTCGAGCCGCTCTTCCTCCCGCTCCAGATGTGTGTGATGAGGAAGATGATGCCGGCAGATTAGAGGCTGCGACAGTGTGCAGCAGAGCTCGTGTGTGTGTGCGTGCAGGTACACACAACAGACAGAGTTACCATCAGACTCCTGCTGCGTCACATTTTCCTTCTCCATTTCTAGCACTACAATGCACACACACAAGCAGTTTTGATCAGGCAGCATTTTACCTGCAGAAACCATGTAAGTGAGCAATCACACACCTGTACACAGCTCCAAACCTGCACAGGTAAACAGCCCATCTCTTATATTGAGCTGAACCCTCTATAGAAACACACTGTCATCACTCAGACTCTAAACACTCTGATCTCCCAAAGTTCAGCTCACTTGATTTAATTATTCACTCAAACAGCTGAGATGTTTTACAGCGAGCGACTCGTTCATGTTGTTGTTACACACTGAAACACTTGCAGATATTTGACTCGGTTTGTGTGAGTGTGCGATACGGATCCTTGCTCATACTGGTCTGATCATCAGTAAAAATATTCCTCCTGCCGACAGACATTCCTGAAGCTTCAACTTGACCAGAGGTGAAAACTGTGTTATTGTAACAGTAACAACCATCATCCTCTAACAGAAACATCAAAACTTTGAACCGCACGGCAGCAAACCTGTCCATCAACAGTGAAAACCACCTTCAAAAAGATCCTTCATTCATATTTATGAAGTGATATTTATAAACCGTAACAGAGAAACATCAGGAGTATCGTCTGTCATATGAGGTGTTTAAATCTGCTGACGTCTGAGGACACAGTAAAAACATCTACACACTCACGTTCAGACACACCCCACGTCTTAATTTAAACCTCACACACAGCTGGATGGAGCTCAGTTCCACACAGCTGGATCAACAAACGTGTGTTCGACGGCAGGGCTTGTCCGAGAGGGACGTGACACTAAAACATTCAGCTGTAATATCACATAGACCCTAGTGTCAGTACAACGAGCTCAATGTTTTAATGAGTAAAATATCTGACATCAGCGTATTCAGTGTACACACACATGCACGTGCATACGTGCACACATCTGCTACAACATTAAGAGACTCTGAGTTCAGGTGGGAGAAAAGACGCTGCACAGTTTGACCTCAGGGTGAACTTACTGGGATGTTCACTCCTGAGATGATTGGCAGCTGTCTTAAAAGTTTGGAACTGACCTTTGACGTTTCCCAGACTGAGGCGCTCCTCTGAGGTCATGGCTGATGTTTGTTAACACACCTGTATTCTTACAGAGGAGCTCACGCTGATGAGGTATCAAATATGTTTCAATCAGAACTAAACGGATGACAGCTGATGCTGAACAGCAACACACAGCTGACAACACGACTCAGCGTTGTGTGTGTGTGTGTGTGTGTGTGTGTGTGTGTGTGTGTGTGTGTGTGTGTGTGTGTGTGTGTGTGTGTGTGTGTGTGTGTGTGTGTGTGTGTGTGTGTGTGTGGGTTTGTATTTCTGACCTCCTGAGGACCCGTTTCCTGACTTTTACTATCTTTCTGGGGTCCGAGGGTTCTTGTGGGGACCGAAGCCTGGTCCCCATGAGGGGGACTCCCCTTTTTAGGGTTAGGGGTTAGGTTTATAGGTATGGTGTGAATAGAGTTTTAGTTAGTCTTAGGGTTAGTTATAGATCAGTAATGGTTAAGGTTAGTAAAAGGGTTTGGGTTAGGTATAAATCTAGTTACTAAAATCAATGGAAGTCAATGGACGGTCCCCATAAGGATAACAAAACACACTTGTGTGTGTGTGTGTGTGTGTGTGTGTGTGTGTGTGTGTGTGTGTGTGTGTGTGTGTGTGTGTGTGTGTGTGTGTGTGTGTGTGTGTGTGGGTTTGTATTTCTGACCTCCTGAGGACCCGTTTCCTGACTTTTACTATCTTTCTGGGGTCCGAGGGTTCTTGTGGGGACCGAAGCCTGGTCCCCATGAGGGGGACTCCCCTTTTTAGGGTTAGGGGTTAGGTTTATAGGTATGGTGTGAATAGAGTTTTAGTTAGTCTTAGGGTTAGTTATAGATCAGTAATGGTTAAGGTTAGTAAAAGGGTTTGGGTTAGGTATAAATCTAGTTACTAAAATCAATGGAAGTCAATGGACGGTCCCCATAAGGATAACAAAACACACTTGTGTGTGTGTGTGTGTGTAACAAAGTGAGAACCTCTGGATGTGATTAAAAGTTACACCCTAACTGGGAGCCAGGAATTCATACACACACCCACAAACACTGAAAATAAAACTCTTATTAAAGCCCCACCCTGCCTGCACACGACGTCCCGTCGTCACAGGCTGCGACCCACACTGTGTTCTGGTTCTGTATCACACACAGATCCGACTCCAACACACATAATCAGCTGACGTAAGCAGTTTGGATCAGAGACGACATGAAAGAGAATGTTTCTCACAAAGTCACTTTAAAGTCTCTTTTACATTCATTCATGTTTCAGTTTTTGTCTTATTTATTTATAGAAGACTGAAGTGAGAAATAAACAGGTTTAGTTGAGAACAGCATCACTCAGACGCAGCTGCCCCACGATGAGGAGAGACTCACCCCGTGTTCCTGTAAATCTGTTGCTTTAGACCAAATGAAGAAGGTCCAACAGAGACGAGGAAAGACGGAGACCTCAGGCCGAGAGCAAAGGAGTGTTCAAGGTGAGAGGAAGAGGAGACGAGGGAGGAAGAGGAGGAGGAGCAGCGGGGCCAGCTAACAATCCTCTTAGCCTGGTTATGTCATGGGACCGAGCTAATCCTACCTTCACTGACTGACCAACACACACACAAACATGTCGATTGACTGACAGCATCAACACAAAAACACCAGAAGCTGAATAACTGAGACTCGACGGCTGAGCAGGTCTGAGGTTAAAGGAGACGGTTTAAAATAGCTGCTGGGGATAAACAGCTGAGGAAGACATCAGCTGTTTTTATAACAATATGACTCAATGCTACGAGAACGAAAACAGAATAACTGAGCAAAACAAGTCATGGTTAGCTGGGAGGATGAATAAACCCTGTGTGTGTGGCGGGGGGGCTGTATAATCATTACTGTCACTAATCCAAGGATTTAATCTGCACGTCTACACACAAACCCAGGTGACACACTCACACAGTCATCAAACTACTTTTAGGAATTAAATTATACTGAATTTTTAGTCCAGACGTCACAAATTTCTGCTCCGGTTCAAACTTAAAGACTAAAAACAGACAAAAAACCTGGTTTAGATCAAAAATTTAAAATATAAATGCTCACCTGCAACAAAGCCGAAAAAACAAAGAGCTGGAATCTTTAAAAAACTAAAAACAACTAAATGAGGCTTCAATAAAAAATAAAGGATTATATTTCTAAAATGGTGAACCAAACATCCCTGGGATTATTTATTCTGGTTAAATAATCTCTGAACGTTTTGTATGTTTAGACTGTTTAGTGTTCGGAGGTCAGAACGTGACCCGGATTGTTGAACTCACCTTCTCGCTCTCTGCTGCCTCTGCAGTCCAGTTCGGGTCCAGCTGCTGCCGTCCTGCACGTCAACAAAAAGAGACGTGTTAAAAAGAACACGCTGAGTCATGTGACCTTAAATTATGATTTATGTGTTTGGAATCTGGTGTAAAAACTTTCCTGCCGCAGAAAAACCAAAACTGTAAAACGTGTTTGTATTTTCACACGCAGGAAACTTTTTCTGCGTCAGTTTGAAATAAAAATGTTTCCGCTGTGGTTTTTTTTTCTCTGACTGAAGCAGAAACTTGGAGCTGCAGAGGATTAGCTGAGATTGAGAGCGTCTCGTCTGGATAGATTTAAAACCAATGATGCTATTTATAGGCTGAGAACAATATGGAGCTGAAGACAAAGAGAAGATGAAGCAGTTTTATTTGTCTAAATGTTTCACTACAGAGGAAGAAACTGGCTTTAACACCAGGAATTGAATGTTTTATATAAACAGAAAGACATGTATGATTAGCTGAAGTGGGCGTGGCCTTTAAATGAACCTTTTTCGCTCAGTGAGATAAGTTAGCGCTCCAGAGATGGTATAAACAGAACACTGCAGGAGGAGTTCCTGCTGCAGACACATCACAGCCTGGAGAGCTGATGCATTATTAAAATTTGATCTATGGAGAGTCAAAGCTTTAAGATGTTTTATGATATTAGATAAGGAGCCAAACACAAGTAAGTTGTAAAGATGCAGGAGTTCAGCAGCTTCAGAGACGATGCATTAACCAGTCTGCACATAAACTGACCTCCAGGCAGCTGAACCGTGTCTGTATCTTAAACTGTTTACTGTCAGCAGAGTGTCTGATACGAGTCGCAAAATGTTTCAATACAGACAACATGACGGGTTTCATATGTGGTCAAGTTCATTCATTTAAGCATTGAACGTTTGGTTCTTCTTTACTTGTTCACTTATGAAGCTCAAAGGTGTTTTTATACAGACTGGTTTAAACAGGCAGGCCATCGTCTAACTGCCCCCCCCGATCACCACCACCTACTCGTTATGTAACTCTAATTATCTTATTAGGCTAATTACTGTCCGAGTCACTGACCTAACGTCAAACCCTCAGCTGGATGGGTTTGTTTCAGCTGGACATTCTGGACCTAATCAGCATGTCTGTGTGTGTTTTGGAGGTACCTTGTGTCCATGGGGGGCAGTGTCGGAGGTAGAAGCTGACCTCTGGCCTTCTGGCCCCCCACTGCTGAAGGAGATCCATCAGTACGAGCTCCTGAGGGAGAGTGCGCTCTGAGAAACAAGCAGGTTGAAGTTATCGGGAATGAATGAGTGAGAACATTTACATATAAATTATCTGGAACATGCTGCTTCTCCATCAACAATCCGTGACATTTCTGTTTTTTTCATGACATTTGTGACTCATAACAGATTCCCAGATCGTTATCAGAGCAGAAAGTTTAACGCTGTGTAACAGGAACAATGGCAGTAAAATACAAACACCGCTGAACTCAAACACAAACCACACGAACCATCAAACAGCTCGCAGCCTTCAGGCGTGACCTCCTAATCACACAACATGCAGCACCATGAGTAGCTTCACAGTGTTACTCTCAGAGAGACATTTAGACCATGTCTCAGTGCACCCACACACACACACATACACACACATGCACGTGCACACCTCTGATCGACTGAATGTGGGCCAAGCTTTAATACAACTGGTTTCTGGTCTATTCAACCTCACAATGTTGCACAACGTGCAGGAGGCACTTAGTTCACTATTGATTTTACAAGCTGTAGATGCTCCACCGATCTGATTGTGCTTATAATTAGCTTCTAGGCCAGTTCACACCGTGATTATCCTGTCATCTAATACCAGATTATAATCCTGCACACACTCCGGTCTCGCTGCAGGGGCTGTCAGTATATGTTGATGTACAGAAAGAGCTGCTCTGATCTCCATCAGCGTTCTGATCACAGTCCTCAGTCCTAAATGACATAAACAATCAGTTGGAGTTCAATTTCTGCTGTAATGGAAACTGATGAAGCTGCTCTTTGATGCTTTGCACAAACTCAAAGTTCAAACCCACATCTGTGCTGCAGAACAGGGAGACCACAGGGAGAACAGACGCTCTCTGCACCGCAGGAACCCAAACAGGCTGCTACTGCTTTCATCTCATTCCAGAGCTCATACCTGAAACTCATTACAGATCTCCAGGAGAATAACGGGACAAAATCTGCTGACTGAAGGGAAGAAGGGACAGGATTCAACAACAAGACATCAAACACAAACATTAAAACCTTTAAATGCTGCATGAATCTGTATTTTAACTGAAAGAAGCTGATAGTTACAGACCCAAACTGAGCAAATACTGGGTTATTGTACCTGCTTTAATCAAGCTTGTTTTTTTTACAAATGCAAACAGCAGCCAGATTCTTAGAGAACAAGAAAAAATTCTGATTAACAATCAGATAGCAGGGAGTCAAAAGTCATTACAACTGCGTGTTAATCAGTGCAGCGTATCAACTCATCTGTAGCAGCTTGTCAATCACTTCAACAGAAGTTAATTTCTAAAAACTTTAGAGAACTGAATGTTTAATAAACATTTAGAAATCACTCACCGTGTCCGTTCCACACCTCAGCCAGGTGACACTCCCCCTCTCCGGCCTCTTTACAGTACTCAACCACATCAATCACCCTGGTTGCCGGGGTAACGGGGACCTCCGTCAGCATCTGCTGGGTATCATTCAGGTAAACTGTCAGGATCACCTGTAACCATAGAAACGCACAGGTTCAAAGCTGTAGGATGAAAGTTCAACTGAATTTATCTACTAAGCAGGTGTCGAGGTCACAGCCGTGTACAGATATTAAAACTAAAATCTAACATGTTCAGATTCTAGGAAACAACTGCAGCAAATTCTATAATTGTAAAGCTATAAATCCTTATAATTTAATTAAGATTTATTTCCATTTCTGTATTTATAAAATCTAAGTTCTTGTTTTCAAGCCAGAGCTGGACAATAATCAGGAAATCAACATGCCTGAAATAGTTTTTGTCACATTCTCTCAGTTCTGCAGCCGAAAGATTAAAATAGCAATCTGAAAAGGACAATGTGTGTTGTCACTGATGATGTCACTGCCAGCGTTCATGATGATGTCATGTCAGATCGTGTGTCAGCAGCTGAAAGATAAATTTAGGGTAATCTGGGATCGGAGCACACAGACACTCCAAAGCTCACATACACAGACAGAGATACACGTTTAATCTGAACAGAACTCTTTCTCCTCCTCTTCCTCACAGACACTGTGTCCTGTGTCCACGTGAAGCAGAAACACACAAACTGCACACTAATCCAGAGGTTTCTGCACACCTGTCCCGGATCATATGAAGTAATCTTTGGTTGCATGAACACAGACTGAGAAGAGACACGTTTTGTGAAGCTAGGATTACACACACACACACACACACACACACACACACACACAAGTGTGTTTTGTTATCCTTATGGGGACCGTCCATTGACTTCCATTGATTTTAGTAACTAGATTTATACCTAACCCAAACCCTTTTACTAACCTTAACCATTACTGATCTATAACTAACCCTAAGACTAACTAAAACTCTATTCACACCATACCTATAAACCTAACCCCTAACCCTAAAAAGGGGAGTCCCCCTCATGGGGACCAGGCTTCGGTCCCCACAAGAACCCTCGGACCCCAGAAAGATAGTAAAAGTCAGGAAACTGGTCCCCAGGAGGTCAGAAATACAAACCCACACACACACACACACACACACACACACGTGTGTGCACGTAAACCCTGAACAGTCAGATGAATGTGGCCTTACAGGAGCTGCAGATGTGGTCAATCATCATCTGTATCATTGGAGGAGAGTTTAAACCTAAGAATCAGTGTCTCACTGATGTTTTTCGTTGTGGTGGACTCGGATCCAGACGTGATATTTAGAAGTCAATAACACTCTGATAGGACTCCCCCCCCCCCCCCCCCC